>JZLH01S0606029.1:5364-20533 GCA_001188425.1 Eucidaris tribuloides | reverse complement strand
CCCCAGAGGAGTGTAACAATGTATCCACCTTTAAAATTCTCAATTTTTCTTCGGGGAGTTGTCCTCTATGGAGTTGTCCTCTGGTGAGTTATCCTGGGGGAGTTGTCCTCTGAGAGAGTTGTTCTGTGGGAGACTTGTCATCCAAGAGAGTTGTCATCTGGAAAAGTGTGTGTGTGTAGTGGTGGTTTAAGACCTTCAGCAGGCTGCTGGTCTACATCAAGATTGAGAATCTGGGAATCAAGGGATTCACTTGTAAGGCTGATCGCACATGTTACCTTTTAAAATTCATCTTCCTGCTGATGAAGTTTGTGATAGAACTATGATATGGGCTCTGTATGTGTGTGTATATGCGTGTATGCCATTTTACTGGGGTTGGTAACTTTCTAATTATAGCCCATTTGTAACCAAACTTGAATGGTAGATGACCTACATGTATAAGAACCTCAATATTATTTGAGGTCACATACAGTATTTAGGTGAAAGGTCATTAATGTTTCCTCTCACATTCCATCCAGGTACGGTGTTCCCCAAGGTGTGCGAGGTGAGGGCCTGGAGCATCCTCAACACCCTACTGGAGCTGCTCAGCTACCGGCTCCACCACATCCAGCCCCACTACCGGGTCCAGCTCCTCTGCAACCTCCACAACCTGAGCACCCTGCCACAGACCAACCACAACCAACTCTTCCAGTGGTAAGCAACATTTGTCTTTCATTCAAAAGAATAATCTGGTGTAGCCTGCAACCAGGGATAGTCAGGTAGTATTGTCGCTGCTGGGAAAGCAGTAGATGACATGTTCATGTCCTGGTGGTTCATTTTTTCTGATATGTTTGTTATTAGTTATAGATCAGCAGTTTGTGATCTTGAAGTAGACAGAACATCATCTGAAAAAAAGGGTCTTACTCTGTGTGAGGCTATTTCACATGTACAAACTGCATTGTGCAATAAGCAATTTGATTTAAAATATTAAGTCCATCTTCCATGCTTCTGAGTGTGTAATTCATTCTGAGTTCAAATAAAATTTTCAGTTTACTAGGTTTTCCTCATGACTTAGAAAGGACATGTGAATTTTGTAAATTTTTCATCTTTGTTTTTGTCCTATTAGTAGTTGAAGTAGTAGTAGTAGTAGTAGTACTAGTAGTTGTTGTAGTAGTTGTAGTTGTAGTAGTAGTAGTAGTAGTAGTAGTAGTAGTAGTAGTAGTAGTAGTAGTTGTTGTAGTAGTAGTTGTAGTTGTAGTAGTACTGTAGTAGTAGTAGTAGATGTAGTAGTAGTTGTAGTATTTAGTAGTAGGTCATAGTTTGTAGTAGACATAAGTGCATGAGAAACTAAGTCAGTAGTAGTACAGAAGTAATATCATCATCTTTAGTTCTTATTGTCTTAGTTTTTTTTCTTCATCCTCTTTTCTTTTTCCGTCTCCATTGTTGTATTCTTCTTTTTCTTCATCTCTTGCTTCTTCTTCATATCCTCCTCCTCCTTCTTCATCTTCTCCTTGTATTATCCTTCATAATCTTCATCTTCTCCATCTCATTCTGTTCTCCTTCTCCCACTTTCTCTCTTGCTACCATTGTCACAGCATCGAGAGCACAGCTCTGCGTATCATCACCAGCCTTGGCAGCACGGAGGTGCAGCCCCAACTGTCAAGATTCCTGAATCAACCCAAGCAGCTGCTGTCTCAAGAATCGGAGGAGCTCAACCGGGCCGTGGTACTGACGTTGGCAAGAGCCATGCATGTCACAGGTACTGCATATTAATCATTGAGTATTATAAAGGCTGTATTTTTTGTATGCACACCAAACCGATATTACTTACCATATTTGCTGGTATATAAGCTGTACCCGTGTCTAAACCGCTATGTATATGATGCTAAAAGGCAATGTCAGGGGTTCGGTTTTATTTAGTGACAGGCAGGATTGTTGCTAATATTCAGTTTTGTATGATGCTTAACCCTATTTTAACTGGGCTATTTCAGCGTACCGCGGTTTTACTACTGGGGGGGGGGGGTCAATTTGACCCCCCCCCCCCCCCCCCCCCCCCCCCCCCCCCCCCGCCCCCCCCCCCGAGATTCGCCTGCCGATTCGCATTATCCGACGCCTGCGAAATTTCTTGTGCATAGTTGCGGATGTACTAAGTGTATTAGTAAATTTCCAAAAAAATATTTTTTTATTTTTTAGTAATTATTATGCATATTGTGTGGTATGAAATTTTGCTATTGGGCTACTCACTTAAACAGTAGTAGAGATGCTAATTTTGGTGAGTTATTCAATTGGACATTTTAACTTATCTACAAATTGGGATTGGAATTATATTTCTTATGTATTTTTTGGTTTTGTGAATTTCTTATGTTTTTTTTTTTTTCTATTCTTTTGTTTTTTTTTGCCTTTTGTTTTCTATGTTTTTCGTATGAAAATTTGTTGGGGACATTTTGCCAATTATAAACGTAAAATTATTATTTCAACAGTAAAGCAAAATATCTAATTTTATGATTTATGGCTGAAACACAATTTCATTGCGTTTTGCTACACGAATCAGTTTTGGCAATTTTGGGGTGACATGCATTGTGATAAGAAGTCGGCAGCGTCCGTAACTGGTCGTCGTTTTCGCGAAAACGTCTCAAAGATGCGCATGATGGAAGTAAAAAGTCGGTGATCGACACGGTGAAAAAATTTTGCCCGACGGCGTAGTCGCGAAATTTGTCGAGGGGGGGTCAAATTGACCCCCCCCCCAAGTTAATATAGGGTTAAGAGAAATGTTGGGGGTTTGTTTTTTAGAGTGGGACAGGATTGTCGCTAATATTCAGCTCGGTATGATGCTCAGAAGAAATGTCAGGAGTTTATTTTATAGCGGTGGACATGAATGTTGGTAATATTCAGCTCTGTATGATGCTAAAAAGAAATGTGAGGGGAGTAGGGGGTTGATTGTTAGCGTTGGACATTCATGTCGCTAATATTCAGCTCACTATGACGCTAAAAAGAAATGTTGGGGTTTCATTTTTAAGCATCGGACATGAACATTGCTAATATTCAGCTCCGTATGATGCTAAAAAGAAATGTCGGGAGTTTGATTTTTGGCATCAGACATGAGCGTCGCTAATATTCAGCTCCATAAGATGTTAACCCGTTGGCTACGGGAACCAGATGTGTCCTGTGTTAACTCTATGGGATTTTCAGAATCTCGTAGGCAACAGGTTAAGAAGAAATGTGAGGAGTTTGTAAGGTTAGTGTCAGACATGAATGTTGCTAATGTTCAGCTCCGTACAATGCTAAAAGGAAATGTTGGGGGGGGGGCACATCAAACATGATTGTTGCTAATATTCAGCTCCGTATGATGCTGAAAAGAAATGTCGGGAGGGGAGGGGTTGATTTTTAGCATTGAATAATTATGTCGCTAATATTCAGAACCGTATGACGGTACAAGGAAATGCTGAGGGTTTGACTTTAAGCGTCAGATATGAATGCCGCTAATATCGCTAAGTGTCAGGGGTTTGATTTTTGTTTTGTTTTTTAGCATCCATTCGTTTTGAACACGAACGAAAAGCTCCCACCATTTCTTTTCACATTATAGGATCAGAGACGTTGAGCGGTAATTGGTGTACCAACATCCTCTCTACCCTGGTGAGCAACACCCCCCACACCTGGGCCTCCCACACCCTGAGGTGCTTCCCGTCGGCTCTCCAGTACTTCTTCCAGCAGCGCAACATGCAGACTGAGAACCGGGGCCTGAAGAAAGCCGTCGAAGAGGAGTACAAGCGCTGGACGTGTAAGTATATCTATATTCAAGATGAGTTGCCTTTAATGCATTTAACTTTTCTCTTTAATCCATTTAATTTTCCTGAGGTTTTAATCCTTTCACTCAGGGCAGAAAATACAATATCATTTTGGCGGGCTACTTTCAAACCCGATTTAGTGATGCCATTTTGTTATACATTGAACCCTATGAGGATAATTGAGGGATATTTTGTGATTTTAGGGGGCTATTTTGTTAAGCTTGGGGGCTAAATCGCCCTTAGCCTCTGTGTGTTTCCTATGCTGCTTTTACTACCACACTTGGAGGCATCGATCTTGGGGAAGGGGGGCAAACATATCACTTCCCCCCCCCCCAATAATTTGGACAACCTCAAATCTTCCTGAAATATAATGCAATTATACGCTTAAAAAGCAGTGCAAGGCACTACAAAACCACTAATCTTAACATAAATATACCACTAAAAATTTTGTTTGTAACCTTATATATCACAATTTTGCACTCGGGTGGGTAATGCTCCCTAATGGATATTATGATCACTACTGATGATACTTATGTAGTAGTAGTAGTAGTAGTAGTAGTAGTAGTAATAGTAGTAGTAGTAGTTGTAGTAGTAGTAGTAATAGTAGTAGTAGTAGTTGTAGTAGTAGTAGTAATAGTAACCCAGGTTTCAAATCCAGTTTAGTCCCCGACTATGGGGGTGGCCGGACTCTCCTCACACTCACAGAAACCGCCCTTACCCCCGCCCTCCACCTTACTCTTGGTGGTGCATCCTCCTCCCACAATCCTACCCTCCAACTCTACTCCACCACTTGCTTCTTCCATGTCTTCTTCGGTCGCCCCCTTCACCTCTGACCAACCACCTCAAACTCAACAGGTAAAAGCAAAATATGATAACTCCAATTCCAATATAAACACAACAAAAAAAGTAACTACCCCCATTAAAGGCAAAAATGCCACTTTTCAAAAGTCCAAGGGTCATTTGGGGGAATTTGTGATGCAGGATTTTGACAAATTTTGTTTCTGGGGAATAATTAAGCACTATTTATGTTTATCATCTATCGTTTCACCCCCTTACACCTCCCCTGGCACTATTCGCATATTTTACGCTTCAATGAGCTCAATTTTAAAATTTCCATATTTCTCAATTTTGAAATTGTAAAATCCATTAAGTTTATTGAAAAAATTGAAATCCAGTATTTTTCAGCGAAATGTATTTTTACATGTGGTATGAACATAAGATGTTTTAACCATGTCATGGTTGAGTGAGCACACTTTATGAACAAAGCAAAAAATGCCGTTATTTACCATTATTTTAGCATAAGAGATGACTGCTGTGACTTTTGAAAAGTGACATTTTTGCCTTTAATGCATGCTCACTCATGCATGGCTTGACGGATCAATTACATTTTCACGCAGATGTTAGTCAATAGGTGTAGGTATACTCCTGCCAAATTATTTTGCTAAAACTCATTTCGTTATAAAGTTATGGGTGTTTGAAAAAGGGAGTAGTAACTTTTTTGTTGTGTGTAGTTGTAAAATAGATGAGACAAAAGGAATTGTTCTGAGTGACTTTAACTCTGATCAGTTGAATAAAACAAACTCAATGTACCTGTGAGACACTCAACAAAGTTTTTGTGAGACTGCTTACATCTTTCCCACTTTACGTGTTATAGTCCTAATTAATGGTTCCTTTTGATTTTGTTCTGACAGCCATGAATTCAGAAGAGGAACGTGTCAAGCACTTTTCAATGCCTAATGCTCAGCCTTACTTCTTGTGGTACGTACAGAATGATCAAGGGGGAAAACCCCTCTGCTATGTGATAGAAGTTTTGTTCACAGGACAATTACTCATGTGCAGATATCTATCTTGTACAATCATGTTTTTAACTGTCCAAAGTTTTGTGTTCTGCTGTGTTGAATTGTCCATTCAAGCACTATCATGTAGGTCAGATCAATGTTAGGCAATTTTGTTAATGGGGATTCCAAAATGTTTAATACTGTCTTTAAGGTGATACTTCAAAAGGGTGTTCCTTTTTGTGTCTAGTACAAGTTCTACAATAAGGAAACTTGTTTACGATTGCCGACCAAGAGGAAAAAAAAATGTTGCCTGCTATACACAGGCTGTTAAATGCATGATATGTTTCCAGGGGAATCATATTTGTAACCACTATATGGAGGTCAGCTGCTAAGACAGATTTGACTGTATATTTCTATGCCTCAAGCAAATATGTTCTGGATTATGTCAAGTGCAATTTGGGATGTGAGACATGTCCAAAAAAAAAAGAAAAATTATACTGTGTAAGTCAAAAAATAGACAGGCAAATGTTTGGGATCACGACTGATATGGTGTGTGACCCAAAAAGTGGCATTTCTTGGCAATTCATATTTCATAGAAACTGGCTTTACCTCTTACACAACGAACTTTGCACCCATGTACTCTGACATTGTATGAACTTCGCATTTCATGCTCAAACGTAGTGCCTATTGTAGTCTAGCAAATGATTTAGCACACGGGTTCATGGCCCAGCGGGCCAGTGCACAAAGAGATAAGGGAACAAAACAGGGGAAAAAAAAATAAATTTCTTCACGGAGCTACTTTTCCTGTTTTAGTGTATTTCAGATACTCTTTTGCATTGAACTCTATTGGCAATTGACAGGTTTTTTGCCATTTCAGGGGCGAAATCACCCTGTGCCTCATGTATTTTTATCTCACTGGAACAAAACTATTATTGAACACTGGACAAAATAAAATAATAATTGTGTAATTTTTGTCAATTATATCAAAATAAAGTATGTAAGTTATGCCATCCAATACAGGGGAACCTCATTATAACCAGGACCTAACAACCGTAACCTCATCATATCAGGTTTCTCATTATATCAGGGTACAAACACAAGCAAAGAGGTGGGACCTGCAAAATCACCTTGTTACATGTATGAGGATTTTGGTTTATTCGACCTCTTTATATTGGGGTTCCACTGTACTGTATTAATCTGAATTTTGATATCTGCCGACAAGTCCCTGGTTTTGTTAAATCTGGGCACATATCACCTGTCACTCCTCTCTTCCTCAGTATTGTCTGGAAGATATCAGTGATGGACAAAAAAAATAGTCAAAAGACAACAGTTTGGAATCACTGATTGCTACAACAATGCCCTCTCTGTTTTCTCTGCTTCAGTATCGTCTGGAAGATGTTGTTAGTGATGGACACAGAGCATATCCCAGCCACCGTTGTGGAAGTTCTAGAACGCATCGGGCCGCGAGGACTGTCCACGCACATCAGGACATTCGCTGATTATCTCGTCTACGAGTTCTCAACGTCTGCAGGAGGACAACATGTCAATATGGTACTTAGTACTTTGTTGTTGTTGCTTTCATGAGGCACAAATTTACGTTCGACAGTAAACAGGAAGTTATACAATAGAAAAATCACACCTTTTAACAAGAATTTGCATAATCAATTACTATTGAATTGAATTGAATTGAATTGAATTTTTTTATTATGGTATCTTCCAGTATACAATTTTGACAAATGAAAATATATTACAATATCATTAGATTACATCAGTATATTAATAAATCTACAAATAATTGTTACATAAAACAAACTTGCATTATTCAATGTTATTTGATATACAATACTAGTATTTATACAGATAAAGATGGAAAATACCGGAGGCCCCTATCATAAGACGAGCTTGATTGTAGATAGAGGCCTCCAAAAAAACAAAAAAAACAAAAAAGCAAATAACATCTACATGGGGTAACTAATAGTGCAGACAGTAGAGAAAATGAAGAAAAAAATATGAAAGAAAGTGGAAACAAAAGCAAGGAGAAGAATAAAGTGAGAGACCAGGCGCGTAAGTAGAAACTACGCGCATGCACGTGCGTGGTGGAGAAAACATTTCAAAATTGGAGACGTGTGCTTAAAAAGAATAATGATGAATAACTCAAGTTTGTTGGAATATGTCTATTAACACGTAGATGCAAGTTCCGATGAACGAAATAAAAAGGCTAAAGAAGAGGGGAAAACACAGGATTAAATGATTATTACTTCCGAAATAGATGTAAAGACAAATAACGTCGAGATCAGGTGGGTATGGTACTGCCGGCAGAATGTATGTTTTAGGCCTCCGCAACGAAGGTTGCGGAGGCATCTAATGTTTTCGGGGGTTGATACGGTAGGCCCGTCGATTGGGTGCGTGCCGGTCGCCGTCCCGTCAGCTCGAGCCGTATTTAGCCGTGTGTTAGCAGTCTCGTTGACCGCGGCTTAGGGCCGGCGGACGAAGGATCCGGTCGCCAAGCGGTGGGGTGGAGGGCGGGAGTGGGCCGCCGCACGCGTTGGTTAGGACACGGCGATAACTGGAGAACGCGCCTGATCGATTTGATGTAACCTAGGACCCCACGTATGTACGTATGCAGCCAGCCAAATGAATGGATTAGATTTTGGAAGCTCCAAGGTCAAAGGTCAAAGGTCACCGGGGCTAAATATGTCGTGATTCCGGTCTCGTAGTACCGCGATAACTTGCAAGAGCGCTGGTCGGAATTGTCATGTAAACTGTTGGTGAGAGTAATGTTATTATGAGGCACCAATGAACTGATTAGACTTTGAGGCTGAAAGGTCAAAGGTCAAAGAGTCAACCGGCTAAGAATAATGTCTGATTTGGGCTTCGTTACGGGACCCATGACGGATAACTTGAAAACGGCTCAAGTTGAAATTTTCATTAACATGGGTAAGTATGTATAAGAGCCACTGGCATCGACTGATTAGATTTTGGAGTTCAAAAGGTCACAGAAGTCACAAGGTCACCGCGTAAAATATGTCTGATTCTCGGCTGTTACCGCGGGCGGCGATAACTTGAGAGGCAGGACGCTGCCGATTGCATGTAAGCTTGAGTGAAGTATGCATTAGTATAGGCACCAATACACTGACTTAGAGTTTTGAGCGACTGGGAAGGTAAGGTCCAAGGAGGCTCACTGGGCCAAAAATATGTACTGATTTGGGCTCGTTACCGCGTGAAAACTTGAGAACCGCCTGTTGAATTTCATGTAACTTGCAAGTGAAGTGTTATTATTAAGGCATCAATAAACTGATTAGATTTTGGGACCTGAAAGGTCAAAGGTCAAAGGTCACCGGGGCCTAACAAATATGTTGATTGTGGGCTCGTTAGCCAAGGATGATGTAACTTGAGGAAGGCGCCAGTCATGATTTTTAATCTGTACTGTTGGTGAAGGTATGTATTATGAGACACAATAACTTCATTCAACGATCTTTGGAGCGTCAAAGCTCGACCGAGGGGACCGTAAATATGTCTGATTTGCGGCTGCATTATTGTGATAAACTTGAGTATGACTGGGTCCGATTTTGATGTAAGTTGGGGAGAAGTATCTAATATAGAGGCCAACCAATTTACGTGACCTCGACTTTTGGAGTTGAAAGGTCAGAGAGTCAAAGGTCACAAGGCTCATGTCCGAATTGAGCTTATTCGTCCACATAGAATTAGAACTGCTTAATTGGATTTACTGTAACTTGGTCAACGGGCACATGGAGCTTATGACTTATTCATCTCAATTGTTCTTGCTAGGACCATGGTACTGGAGTTGCAAGTTTTCAATTCCACTCAATTGGATGGGAGTGCGGAAATGCGGAGGCATCACCCATCGACTGGCGCGGCAGTCGAACGTGCTTCTAGGTCTCATCTGCGTTTTGAATGATAACTAATTCAAGTTACTCCACTGAAAAAGAAATAATTAAAAATGTCCGCCCTTGGACTATTTATCATAACAATGTCAGAAATGTGATCCTTGGTATTTGTTCCTTGTTCGTCGTGCCAATACCAGTAACCAGCGATATAGCTCGGTGGTATTGTGGCAGCCCGGATAGCTGTAGACGACGGGTTCGAATCCTGGTTCATTTTTTCTGACATGTTTGTTAAAATTATAGATCTGCAGTTGCGATCTAAAATACAGAGTGAGAGACAAATGAATCAATTTATTACATCACATTTCACCTCTCTGAATAATCCCTTTCATTTAAGAAATAATTAGTTGAACATTTCCACTCGTACAGTTGGTATTATGACCAAAGAGCCTAAAGTTCAGTTTACATTGCTGCTTGATTTATCTCATCCATCATCATAACCCTGCCTTGTTTTTCCCATCTTTATGTTTTACTTTCAGTGTGTGGAGAAGCTAAATGCTATGGTGTGGAAACTAAACATCGTAACACTGGACAGACTGGTACTCAGTTTGGTAGGTAGTTTGAGAGACTAGTGATCAATTTTATACGCCCTTATCTTTCTTGACTGAATATATTATCTTATCTTTTAGTGATCGTGAATTCTGTAATCTCATTGGTCAATCATCCACTGAATATTTCCTGTATTTCGTGAATGAGATCATATTGTGCGCATGCGCTAAATCTACCCTTGAATATTTCCCATATTCCGTGATGATGACGTCGTTATGCTGCGCGCTTGCACGTATTTCAAAGCAGCGTGTGCGGCGTTCGCTTGATCTTGCTGTGCGCAGACAATATGCGCTAAATTGGTCCCTGAATATTTCCGTCGCCGTATTCAGTGATGACATAGGCCCTCCTACCTTATCACAGCTAGCGCTAGCTAGCTACGCGTACTTGACCACACGCATAATTATGCAGACAACAAACTTTATTGACGGCCGCCGATTTCAACTTTACTCATGGGAAGAAATAAACATGGAAATGGTGAAATTCCATTACCAATAAGTTACAGAATTCATGCAGATCTACGCTTAAAGATTGTGTCAGGGATGTGCAAGTCCATTACTTCCCTTTATTATCAATACCAAACGGTAGTGTAGTACTTACAAATGGTGTGTTGAAAGTCTGAGATCCATACGTCATGAATTTGTTGTTTTATGAGAAAAACTAATAACGACATGTTACCAGAATGTTGTTCTTTCCGTGAGTTTCAATTTTACTCAAACTGCGAATCGCGGTTACTGT
This sequence comes from Eucidaris tribuloides, assembly GCA_001188425.1. NCBI lineage: Eukaryota > Metazoa > Echinodermata > Echinoidea > Cidaroida > Cidaridae > Eucidaris > Eucidaris tribuloides. The sequence goes on along the minus strand of JZLH01S0606029.1, from coordinate 9,805 downwards.
GTACCGTCGCAAGACCAGCGCAGCGCACAGTGATTGGTTAGACGGCTAACCCCCGCGCGACCATTGGCTAACGGCTGATCGGACAATTTTGGAACGGCACGTGCACGTTTGACGTCGCAGATTTTTTTAAATTGCTTCTGAGTAATTTGAAACAGGATGAAGTCTCTTCACATTGGATATGATTTCAGCTGATTTCATTCATATAGATGTTTTTTGACGTGCAAATCAATGACACAATCTTTAAAAAGATAAAATCGTTACCCCCTGCTTGTTCTCACGAAATAGAGGAAATATCTATGGTCTGGTGCCATATTCCATGAGACCGGGGTGCCATATTCCATTCGGCCTCCGGCCTCATGGAACATGGCACCAGACCGTAGATATTTGCCCGTATTTTGTGAACAAGCAGGGGGTAACTAATATTCTCCACTTGCTATTGATTATGTCATTCTGTTTGTTGTAATATACATTGACATGACAAAAGTGTGTCCAAAAATGTATTTTCTTCGGTTATAATCACTGAGATCAGTGGTTATGATGCAGAGACTGCGCAAGTGGACATCAAAAAGACATAAACTTACAAAACGTGGGATGAAAATGAAGCTGAAGTTGTTACTTTTACACTTCAAACATAACTTTTACACAGTTTTGTAACCCAGGGTACAGTGACCTAAAAAAAAATAATTCAACAAAATGGTGGATTGCTATTTGGTACCCCAGGGTACCATTTATGTCATTACATACAAAATGAGTGTAAATCAGAATTGCATGCACAAAACAATTTATAATATGAAGCCGTTATTGGATTAAGCTGAAATTTTGCATAAATTGTTCCATGAATTTAACACTTCTTCTCAGCCAATTTTCATTATTTGACATTTCATAATCGTTAGGTTACAATCGGTTGTTTTATGGTATGGATTTGTTACATTAGAGGCCTAGTTTCTGTGGCAAATTTTCAAACTGCTGAAGAAACATGGTTGTATTAATTTCAAGAAAATTCATACTTCTCAATCACTTTTAGCCCTCAAATTGGGACAGATGATAGTCTTGATATATGAATGTAAGGCTTTTCAGAAAATCTCAATATCCCAAAATTAACTTTTACAACCAAACTCAAAATTTCAGGCATTTCTGCAAAATCTACAGCTGGGACTTATTGTTTGTTTTGTGGTGCCCGGTCACATGATGAAAGGTCCCTGCCTCCTCAACATGAGTATTGCAAAACAGCTGCCCATGTTCATTAAACCCTGAATTCTAATTCTTGCCACCTGGGGCTTATTCCCTTGTCGCTATAAATTACTGAGGCCTTTTACGCTGAACGTAATCCTTGATCTTACCTGATAGGATTGTCCGTGTCAATAAATTGTCTGACTTTATCAAACTCGAGCAGAGCAAATATAATTTCTACTGATCTTGATGCATTTTTGACTAAAGAGGCCACTGATTTGCTAATTGTACATGTAAATTAAACTTTGAACGGCATAAATTAACAAAGATATAAAGGTGTTGTGAATATTTTAAAAGGAATGGTCTGTGTATACTTGACTCTCCCTGTCCTACTAAAAAAACAACAGCTGTAGTCTGTTAGCTAAGGGGATTAGGAGCTGAAGGGATTTGTTGCACTCTGTTGATATTTCCAATATAACAATCTCTTGGTAGATAAGAACAGGCTTTCAAGCGCTCCTACTTTTCCTACTTTTTCCTATTTTTTTTACTCTCCTCCTACTTATCCTACTTTTTTCCCCAAAACTCCTACTTTCTCCTACTTTTTTTGTAAAAACCCCGCGAAAATAAAAAAATGCTATTGATCATATAAAATGCTGGAGTAGTGAGTAGTCATTTCAGGTATTCACAGTCCTACTTTTCTCCTCAGAGCAGCCAAGTAGTACTGATTTTCAGCATTTTGTACTGAAATTTGACAAGAATACTGAAGATTTTGTGCAAAATACTGATTTTCACGACTTTGAATTATGTGCATTGCTATTACATGTCTGCCAGAGATACTGATTACTCTAGCAAAGTACTGATTTTCAGACATCAAAATACTGGAAAGCTCTGAAAGAAGTTGGCAGCTCTGTCTCCTACTTTTCTCCTACTTTTTCCTAAATTTAGCTCCTATTTTTCACCATGGTCCACTTGAAAGCCTGTGAGAAATATGGGGAGCACAGAAATAGCAGAGAAATTCGGTAATGATGTATCACATTCTTCATTAACCTTTCATCATTTCCTAGGCCCTCCGGAGTCATGAGGGCAACGAGGCCCAGGTGGGTTTCTTCATCATTCAGCTTCTGATTCTGAAGCCCAGCGAGTTCCGCACGAGGGTCAGCGACTTTGTTCGGGAAAACTCACCAGAACATTGGACCCAGTCGGACTGGCACAGTAAACATATGGCCTATCACAGGGTGAGTACATACGTTGGCTAGACTTGTTCACACAAAGTTTCTGGGTTATTGTGCAAGATAGACCTGTTCACACACATGGCTTATCAAAGTGTTATTTCAATTTTAAGTGTAGGGTTTATATTCAGGGAAGCAGTTTGGCTTTAACCCTAAAACCACCGGGGGGGGGAGGGGGGCCATAATGGCCCCGCCCCCCTCGACGAATTTCCCGATTACGCTGCCGCGCGAAATTTTTTGACCATGCCATTTACTGGCTTTTTACTTTCAAGTCTCCCGCATCATTTAAGACCATTTTCGAAAAAATCGGACGTACCGTTACGACGCTGCGCGACTTTTCGTACATGCATGCAACTCCAAAATTGCTCAAAAACATGATTTTGTGTACAAAATGAATGCAAATTGTGTTTTCAGCCAAAAATCATAAATGTATGATTATTTTTACTTTTATGCTTTTTCCCTCTGAATGTAAAGTATATGCACAATACATTTTGCTCTGAAATGGCTAAAACTGTAGTATAACTTTTGGAAAATTATAATAAACTGACCTGAAGGGCACAGTCTTTATGATAAACTGAAAACTATAACTATCCTCAAGATAGTGTTAGTAAGAAATGAACTTGTGGTACACCTAGTTCAGGCATATTTTTCTTACTTTTTTATCACCAAATATACGAGACTTGAATATCATGCTTTTGAATTAAACATGTATTCTATTGGACATATATTGCTTTTTGAAAATAGAATGTTACACAAATGAACATCAGCTGAAAGGCTCTTTTGACAGGTGACACTTTCCACCTTCGCAGAACCTCAGACACACTTTGCTGAAGTAGACTGGTAGATACTGTGGTCGAGTCTTGTAAGTGATGCACCAGTCTCCATCAAGCAGACCTCATAGAAAATTCTCGGTTATTTCTGACGAGAACGAGGCAATCAAAATGTATGTTCACATCACGAGATGATGACATTAAACTGATGTGCATCGAGTATTTTCATTCGGCAGCCACCGATCGCGCACCGCCCCGATCCCGAAGAAAATTTGCACAGCGCACAGAGCCGGATGTAAACTGCGGCAAGGATGTATTAGGCTAAAATTTTAAAAAAATTGCATTTTTTATAATTTTTAAGTAAGTTAATTCAGCAATAAGTGTACGACAATTAATGTTTTGCCTATATCTCGCTTACAATAGCTAGAGAAGCTAATTGGTGAAATATTCAATTTTGACATTTCTAACATTATCTAACAAAAAAATTGTCGAATCAAGAATTAATTTCCTATGTATTTTTATTGTTTTGTGAATTTATGTATTCTTTGTTTTTTGACCTTTTGTTTTTATTATTATTTTCGATGAACTTTTGTCGGGGACACTTTTGCCGATCATAAACACATAAACTTAAAGGTAAATGACATGATTGGGGCGTTGCCTCAAGCATTGGCTGGATACTACTTCTAGAATCAAGTAACTATGCAAGGCTTCCTCCTGTGAAAATCTGTAGTAACGTTCACTCATTCAAACAACAATGTCAATATCACTATAGCCTGGGAAAACTGCCTGTGTGGCTCTCTCATGCGGGCTTATTTTCTACGCCGGCAAAGGAATAAGATACTCTATGTTTATGCTTGATCTCCTTATAGTTAACAAATTACAGACAAAATCCTCCCAGGTGGGAGATCCCACATACTGCTAGTGAACAGCTAAGGTATATATTAATAACTCATTTGGCTTCTTGAGGCCATTTTCAAGTGTTCCACATTGAATGTCAACTAACTTTTAATCGATTTCAGCCAGTAAAAGTAAAAATAATCATAATCATATTATGATTTTTGCTGAAAACACAAATTTGCATTCATTTTGTACAAAAATCATGTTTTTGAGGCAATTATGTGCGAGTTGATGCATGTAAGCGACAAAGTCGCCGCAGGGTCGTAACGGTACGTCCATTTTCTTGAAAGGTCTCTAAATATGCGCGGAGACTTAAGTAAAAAGCCCCAGTAAATGGCAGGCTCAAAAAATTTCGCGCGGGCAGCGTAATCCCCC
>JZLH01S0606019.1:11278-21379 GCA_001188425.1 Eucidaris tribuloides | reverse complement strand
AGAGCAATTAGATCATCTCTTCGACTGTTTTCAGGTAAGTTTGTTCAGTGATCCTTCACTGCTAGCTGTGTGCTGAACATTGAATCATGTTTCATGTGATTTAAAGGCAGTATAAGATTTTGTTGATGGTGAAAATACAATTTTCCCCATTGCATTTTTTAGATAGACCTATGTCATTTGCAAATGCCTGAAACTTGTACTCTTTGAAATACTTCCTCATTGAAGAAATTGATTTAAAAATCAAATTGTCAGGGACCCCCCTGACTCTTTTGTCATGAGTAATGTACATGTACATACGAATGTCTGCGCACTGATCATTTGAAAATCATAATCTGTCATTCTAAACGATTTTTGGGGCATCTAAAGTTGCTTTCTGATGTCTTATACTATAATAGCAAGAGAGATATCAATGCTTAAGTTGAGATGCGGAACTTTTTTGAGTTTACATATATAAGACATATGATTTCCATATTGAAATGTTAATTCCTTATATTTGAGGAGTTTACATTGCTGTGTTGCTATGTTGTTCTGTTTTTGAAGGAGTATTTATGGAGTTGTGGAAATAAAATTTACATTTGAATTCAACAATTCATCATAGATGACCACACACATGACCACACCTGTAATAAATTAGTTGGACCCCCTCAATCTGTAACACAGGAAAGCTGGGCAACAGCCAGCACCAAGCAACGAGAGAAACTCCTGGAACTGATCCGACGGCTGGCCGAGGACGACAAGGACGGTCTGATGGCCCACAAAGTCCTGTCCCTCTTATGGACCCTGGCCCACCAGCAAGATGTACCCACGGACATCATGGATCAGGCCCTACACGCCCACACCAAGATCCTAGATTACAGCTGTTCACAGGTAGGATTGTTAATCCATACTTTTTGGTGAGATGTGTACTGCTAATCCCTCATTTATGTGGTTATTGTCTTTGTTGTCATTCTCGTCGTCATCCTTATTGTCATCCTCCTCCTCCTTTTCATCATCTTTATCGTGATCATCTTTATCGTTCCCACCATCAATATTATCATCATCATCATTACCATCATTGTCATCCTCCTCCTCTTCTCTTCCTCTTCTTCCAATTGATCATCATCTTTCTCATTATCGTCATCATCATCATCATCATTATTATTACCATCATTGTCATCTTCCTCCTCTTCTCCTCCTGTTGTTCCATTTCATCATCTCTCTCATCACCTTTATCATCGTCATCATGATCATCATGATCATCATCATCGTCTTCATCCTCATCTTCATCTCCACCGTCATCTCCACCATTGTCATCATCCTCATCGTCATCATTTATTACCATCATTGTTATCTTCGTCTTCTTCCATTCCATCATCATCATCATCATCATCATCATACTGTATATGCCATATATTTTTATTTTCAAGAAGGGGATTTTGCAAGAGTGTCTTTTTGCACTTTTAGTACATTTTCACTCACTCACTCAGTACATTTATATGAGGTGAAAGTTTCAAGGTTGTTAAGTTGTAAAATGTGTGAAAATAAAACCACCATGAAATCCTGAACATATACAATAATTGTCATGATCCTCCTCCTCCTCCTCCTCCTCCTCTTCTCTTCTATTTCATCATCTTTTATCATCTCTGTTATTGTCATCATCTCCATGATCTCCACAATTGTCATCATCATCCTCATCTCCACCATCATCTTCATCATCCTCATCTCCACCATCATCTTTATCATTATCATCTTTTTCATCATCATCATCATCATCATCATTGTCATCATCATCATCATCATTATCATCATCATTGTCATCATTGTTTTGTATATGCCATATATTTTTGCGATTTGGCTTCAAGAAGGGGAATTCGCATACAATAATGAATTACTTAAAATAATTACTGGGTAATTTGTTCTGTATGCATTCACAGTATTTAAAGTGATAGGCTAACATTGCGGAGCTTCAATTTAAAAAATTGTCAAACTTTGATATGTGAGCTACATAGTAGTGTTCAAATGGACAAATAAACACCCTAGAATGCAAAAGTTTGGAAAGTTACACTGCCAATGGCAAGTTATGCATGAATAAACAATTAGAACTCGGGGCGAGTTTTAATAGCCTAGGTGTACACACAGTAAGTCTATGGGAGGAAATGGGCAAGTGAATCTGGTCAACTTACGATTTTCACTTTTTTGAAGCACTAAATAATCATTTTGAAATACAATTTTTTGAGGGCTTCATTTTTAGACCTCATCAAAGACACTGGTAGCATGGGGAATCACGTGGCTCAGATTTTTTTAACTGTGATAAATGTTAGCCAATACCTTTAAAATTGTGTAAAATTAAGTGTACAGTAATGTGTTCATTACGTACATCTTTTAAACAGAAATTATGAACTAATTTCCACAATTAGGTTTGGGGGAATGTATTTGAATGGCTTATCGAGAAGAAAGGGTGTCCATTAAAGTCAACCTGTTGATATCAGAATGCAGCGAATGATTATAATAATTTTTATCACTTTGTGCTCTCCCCCACCCCCTAAACCTCCCCCCTCCCCTAAACAGGATCGAGACTCACAGAAGCTCCACTGGATTGACAAGTTTGTGGAGGAGTTGCGGAAAGACAACTGGGTCATTCCAGCTCTCAAACAGATCAAGGAGATATGCAGCCTGTTTGCAGAGGTGAGGAAAAGAAATAAAGTATATTTATTATTGTATGCAATGATTGTATGCAATGATTATTTGTGTTGTATTTTTTTCCTTCAAAATGATAGCTTTCAATGTTCCTTCAAAATAAATTATTCTTTCATTTTTGCCAATTTTGTTACTGATCTCCTTATTTTAGATCCGTACTGGTCAAAACAAGTTTTTCCAAAACTGTCACTGCCTTAAATAATATTCCTTAACACTTTGGGTGCTGGCCTAAAATCCAGGATGTGTGAACAGGCGACTGGGATTTTCGGATAATTGTTAACCTTTTCCAAATTGTCGATTTTCTGTAAAATCGCAAAATGCTATCAAGACAATACATTTTAACTGCATTTATTTGGTCATTGTTATCATTTTTACGATAAATTTCATGTAGGAACTTCAGTGACATTTTCCATTCAATTAAAAGATAGGATCCGATTGTCTTCTCGGCGAACGGTTCGCCGATAGTACCTAGATGAAGTCAACCCTGGGCGAACAGGTTCGCGGATAGCACTCAAAGTGTTAAAGATTAAATTATTTTGTGTGGTTTATCAAATTACTTAATTTAAATACACTATAATACACTATCAAATTAAGAGATAAAGTTTATGTGTTCCTAAGTCAATCCCAGATTGCCAGATCAGCTTATGCTGTGGCGTGGCATCTGTCCTCTGGCATCCGTTGTCTGGCATCCGTCGTCCGTCAACAATTATGAAATGCTTCTTCTTTATCATTTCTTGTCCAATTTCATTTCCTTTTTGAAACTCATTAAATATGCTAATTTATGTGCATTTTTCAAAAATCACTAAAAATGCTTATTCATTTTTCCGCCAGTTTTGAATTTTTTTTTGTTTCATCTGGTAGAGCTGCAATGAGGTACACTAAATTTCTACACAGAATTTTGAAATCCCCCCCCCCCAAAAAAAAATATTATTTATGCCAATCTATGCGAAATTTATTCGAAAATCACCAAAAAGTGCTTCCTTACCTTCATTTGTTGACCAATTTTGAATGTTTTTTGTTTCATCTCGTTCAAACTTTTGCAGGCGCCTCAGAATTACCCGACTGCGCAGCGCAGTTCCCATGTGCAATATAGGCATGACGTCATCAATTCGCTTCAGACCAAACATTCGTTAGTCACACTAGTAGCCGAGAATCTTTCAAGCTATATGAATTCAGCCCGTCAATTTGCCAAAGGTAAGATATACGGGACGGTGTCATTTGAGTATTAATTTATTCCCATATGTGCACAAAGTAAATTAAATAATATCAAATTCCAGTGTACATGTATGATTCTGTCATGACATGTATCATATAAGAAATGAATGTGTCAGTGAATAATATGTTAAAAGGAAACACCATGCACATTTGCGAGGGTGACGCCCCTTATATTATAAAACTAATGTTATATACAGTATATAACACATTCTCAGAAAAGAAAAAAAAAAGGGGGGGTTGCTGTGCCATACTACGCCTATCGTAAAATGTAAATAGCATGATTGAAGGTAGTCCTAAACTTGGGGTAAATCTATTTTAGAATGTAGTAAACTATGCAAGGATTCTTGCCTGTCAAATTTCGGTGCGTCAAATGTCATTGTTTTAAAAGAACTACCATCAATTCTCCTGTGACAGGCAAATTTGTTGTGTAGCTTTCTATGGGATGAATTTCTGTTGGGGTACAACACTTTTGTTTCCATGAAATGCTGGGAACCCTGTTATAGAGTAAGATCCGTTGATAAATGTTGTATTTCGTTTCACAGAGGACCCAACGGTGGACCCCCACAGCATATCGACACACAGCCGCTACAGCCACGTACAGCAGGTCCAGGAGAGATTGAATTTCCTTAGGTGAGTCGCTCAAACAACCGAAGGATGTGTTGTGCATTTTTTACCAGCCAATTTTGTTTGAATAACCCTCTAACCAACCATTTCACTTGTACAGTACATCTGAAGATTTTCTTTCCCAGAGAGAATATTCCAAGATATTCTCATTCAATAGTTTTTTTTCTCCCCATTTGCCGATGGAGTCCTAGAACTTCTGCTTGGCTGAATATGTGATTTAGGGGCCTATATTTTTTGAATTTTTGCAATGTGTGATCACAGATATTTAGTTCATGTGAGACCACTTGGGGGAAAAAAGTAAATTGATTTAAATTTTTCAGATTCAACATTATTCTATTCCATTCCAGAATAGTCCAGAACATTTCTAGAACAGTACTGTATGCTTTCAAATTGTCTATGGACGTTAAAACCTTTTTCCAGTCACCCGATAAAAGTCAAGAAAGTTCATGTAAACCTGTCATCATAACTTTGCATGGTTCTTAATGAGTTATTCGCATACATTTTGTTTTGAGTTATTTGCATGTGTGATCAATGCGATGAAGTGTACATGTCAATGACTTTGGAGTCAGTATGTGTGACAAGACGTTCAGCGTGGGGCCCTAGAGCAAATTTATTATAAGATACATGTACAACAAATCTATGTTCACAAAATTGTGATTTTAACCATTCTTGTGCATATCTTTTCTCAGGTTTCTGTTAAAAGATGGTCAACTTTGGTTGTGTGCTCCTCAGGCCAAAGAAGTGAGTAATAGATTTTTACATTTTCCTATATTATTTATCAAAATAATACCATGATATAGTGCACAATTAAGATTATCATATTTTAAATCAGTGTAGTCTACCAGTTGTGATTGTTGACTTTTGGTTCTTTATTTTTGTGTGAAATTTTCTTGAAAACTGTTTTAATGAATGTTTTGTTTGTATTGTCATTGTTCTATTAAAACAAATATTGAAACAAACAAACTTGACATTCCAACATTTTATGTAATGTACTTATTTAGTAATTATTTGATGATTAATTGACTGATTAACCTTTTTGATATGTATTTAATATTCATTTATTTTTTGTTCGATCAGTGTGCTTATAGAACTTTATTCCAATTACTGTACTTGCTTTGTTTTATATAGATCTGGAATTGTCTGGCAGAAAACTCTGTATATGTTAGCGATAGAGAAGCTTGCTTCAAATGGTTTTCAAAGGTAAGGATAATGCTTGTATCTTTAAGTTAAAAAAGAAAGAAAGAACAGCAGAAAAAAAAAAGAATAGTTCATGATTGACTTTGTCGTGTATGTTACTGACACTGTATGTTTTTTTCAGCTTTTTTTGTGGTTGTGTGTGACGTGATCTTTTGACATGATAAATGACTTCCATTCAGATAGAACATGTAATGTTAACCCATCAAAAGAAGAATAAATAATCTTTGTGAAATGTGTGCCAAAATTGTTGTTGGAAGCTACTGCTGAAATTATCACCTTTGCTTTGCGACTGTTTTGCCATTACATTATTACTGTAACATCTTAATCAGCAATTGGCAGTTTTATACACCATATTGTAGAAACTGTAAAAAAGAACTCACAGGTAAATTCTGCTCAAAGAACCATTTATTTGCTATGAGAGGGATATTTCAAAAAGGCAGATAGTGATATTATTGCTAATTCCATGATTGTCCTCTCCCCCCCCCCCTCCTTCCCTCCACCAAAAAATAAAAAGATCCCAGTCTGATTCGGGTTAGAATATGAAATGGATTTATTCACTATCCAAATGATTTTTCTTAACAGAAGAGGAAAATTCACTTTTCCAAATTTGTATAGAGTACACTGTGTATCAGGTATTGTATCAGAGTGCCAGAGGATTTTTTGGTAAGAGATGGTAAAGGTGGTTACCAGACTATAAATTGACATTGTGAAATGTTCCTAATGTGTTGTGATGTTTATTTGTAATTCCTCAGCTGATGGGTGAAGAGCCAGACCTGGATCCAGAGATCAATCGAGACTTCTTTGAGAACAACATCCTCCAGCTTGACCCAGCTCTACTTACAGAGAATGGAATCAAGTAAGGATGCATTTTGCCTCCTCCTCTTTTTTCTTCTCTTACCTCCTCTTCCCCTTCCTCTTGCCCCTCTGCTTGCCTTCTCCTCTTCTTTTTTGCTGCTGCCTCTTCTTCTTCTCTTGACTTCTCCTCTTCTCCTCCTCTTCCCTCCTACTTTTCCCCTCCTACTCTTTCTTCTTTCTCTTCCTCCTCCCCTCCTCCTCCTCCTCCACTGCTCTTCCTCCTCCACTGCTCTTCCTCCTCCACTGCTCTTCCTCCTCCACTGCTCTTTCCTCTCCTTGACTCCTCTTCCTTATCACCCCCTCCTCATCAGACCTCTTTCTCTTCTTCCTTTTCTTCCTGCTCTTCCTGCCCTTCCTGCTCTTCCTTTTTTCCTCCTCCTTCTCCTCCTACTCCTACTCCTCCTCTCCCTCCTCAGTCCTCCTCCTCCTCTTCCTCCTCAGTCCTCCTCCTCTCCTCCCTTCCTCTTTATTCTCCTCCCTTCCTCTTTATTCTCCTCCCTTCCTCCCTTCTTCTTTATTCTCCTCTAAATCATCTTCTTCCTCCTCCTCTTCCCCCTCGTCCTCTTCTCTTCTTCTTTCTTCTCCTCCTCTTACACCTCATCTTCCACCCTTTCCTTCTCTTCCTCCACTACCTCCTCTTTCTTTACTTTCTCCTACTCCTGTAAAATACCCCTTTATAATACATTTTAGTATTGTGTTTACAATGTAACAATAATTTACAATCAAATATTTGTATATTCAGTAAGAAAGGGGGAAAAAGAGATTAAATACCAGCTTTTAACCCTAAAAAGGCTGGGGGGGGGGGGGGGCGCGGATTCTGCCCCCCTAGACGTTTCACGCAAAATGTCTGCGACGCACGAAGCAGTTGCCACGGCGTTTCATGACTTTATTCTCTCAAATGTCGCAAATCTTTTGAGACCAAATTTGCGACGTCCGGGTCAAGTTACGTAACATTTTGTACTTGCATGTCTCCCCAAATATCGCTCAAAAACATGATTTTGTGTACATTTTCAATACAAATTGTGTTTTCAGCCAAAATTCATAAATGTATGATTATTTTTACTTTAATTGGTTGAAATTAATTAATTTTGTGCTTTTTATGACCGCAAAAGTGTCCCTGACAAAGTTTATCAAAAAAACAATAGAAAACAAAAGGTTGAAAAAACAGAGAAATACATAAGAAATTTGAAAAAACAATAAAATACATAGGAAATCGATTTTGATTCCGGATTTTTTTTCAAGTAAACTTGCTAAGAATGCTAAAAAGAGTGTCCAGACACAAAATTAGCAGTTTTGGAGCTTTAATTAGTGATTTACAGCTTAATTCTGATTTTATGCAAATTAGCATAATTAATTGATATGAAATTAATTCCTGCGTAATTAACTATACAGTCTTGTAGATTACGTGATGGGTAACGTGCGTGCAATTTCGGCGCGAATTGCTGCGATCGACGGGCCGAGATCCGGGGGGGGGGGGGGGCGATAGGCGCGCGGAATCCGCCCCCTATCCGCCCCCCCCCCCCCCGATAAGCATACCAAAAAGCAGTCTTCAATTAGGGTTAACTGTGGCAAGATTGTGAAGAAAATACATTCCATAGAATAATTATTCATGGAAGTTCCTAAATGTCATGATACTGGTCCTTCCAGATGCTTCGATTCGTCTGCAAAGCCCCCGGTGAACCCAAGGATGGGCAAGCTGCGTCCTAAGAGCAGGGCGTTCTCATGGGATGACCTGGAATGCTGATAGCCTGGACTACCTCTGAGGCGTGGTCTGTGCTCCGGCGATGACATAGGCTCAAAGCAATTGACTCCTGAAGGAGACCTAACCAATCTGGGACCCAAGCTGCATAAGCTGTCAAGTGAGAAATTATACTGTTCAAGGCTGTGTGCTTGAATATGATACCAACCCATTTTGCCGACCAACCCATTTGTCAACATGTTACACTGTCTATATTAGGAGAACTTTATAACGTTAAATATAACAGTTTTTTGCTGTATGAATGAAAAATTGTCCATAGCAGGCATAATTGCAATGTATGTTGATGTAACAATCAGAGTTACAAATTATCAAGACAATTGTGAATGAATTAACAAGTTATAATGTGGTGTTTATCTCTGTCTTCTTCTGAAATTTTCAGAGTGATATTCACGAAGACTTCGATCCAGTCTTGTATGACCGCTGAAGGCAATGTATTGACACATCAGAATCTAGAGATGGATAAAGAATGTGCAGACAAGTAGCGTAGGCTTCAGCTGCTCTTCTCCATATATCATTCATCCTATTTCGTGGAAAAACCGTGTATTGCCATAAGCATTCTATTCAAATGTTGTCTTTTTGTCTCGCTGAACGAAGTCGGCAGAGACCTAGGTAATCATTTTCCTGTTAAGCGGTCGGTAGTTCGTGAGGTGCTGTTGGCTGTTTACGGAAATGTTAGAAGTTTTGTTCAACATCTAATTTTCTTATTTCCTGGATCAATTGTTACACCGTTGTATGTTGTAATATCACATGTGTGTTGATGAGGATGATGAGGTCAAAGGTCATCTAGGTGTAAAAAGGTCAAATGATGTATTTCTGCATCATTTTTGTTCAAACTCGGAACAAACGATCAGTGGGAAATACCACATGTTTTGTTGATGAGGATGGAGAGGTCAAAGGTCATCTGGGGGTCAAAAAGTCTTATTGCATGTTTTATTCATTGCGAAATCAGGCGAGACTCGTGGTTCACGAACCACCTTGTTTATGAGAAGGTGTGATTATGCAGGTATGAAGTCCTTGATTGCAGAAATGTGAGTAGGCCAAGTGGTTACCATACCGGGTTCACACCCTTCTATTTTCGATGAAGTGTAGTGGGTTCTGTTATGGGCTGAAGTGATCTCAACACAGCTCCTCCCTGTGTATATTACACCCTATCTGAGGAGGTGTAGGGATGCTGTATTAAAGTTTTGATCAATCTGTCAAATTTTTCATCAGTGTTTTAAAAAATAAAGCATTATCACTTCAAACATCAAAAAGTAACGTGAAAACCACAAACTTCTGATTTAGACATCATGCCAAAGTTAAACGTCCTTTCTGAGTATGGGCCATTCTGTTTTAGGCATCAACACCTTTTTTAGGTTTGTCTTTGTCTATGTTGGGACTAAACCAATCTGCATTCAGCTTATTCTGGTTGTGCTGTTTTGCACAACTCATTTGTGTCAAGAACTTGTACTCTATCAATGTAGAGACAGTGAATTTCCATTTCAAAAAATGGTCTTTTCCGTTTCTGAAAACCTGTAGTTCCATTTCAACTTGACCTTAAAATGGAAATTCTGTTTTGTCATAGAAAATATACACAGCAAAAACATGAATTCCGTTTTGCAAAAGTGAATTCCTTGAATTTTCACATAAAAAGTAAACAACCGAAGCAGATTTTCCGTTTCAATTTACCGGTAAACGGAAAATCACTGTCCCTATCAATGTTCGAGGTAAATGCAATTTTGAAAAGCAACTCCGGTCTTCATAAGCATTTCACTTCCTTTCTTCCCAGGTCCAAA
>JZLH01S0606017.1:1376-13633 GCA_001188425.1 Eucidaris tribuloides | reverse complement strand
AATTCGTTGAATCACCTTATCTTGTTTAGAGCCATCTTTTCCAATCGCATACCAATATCTTTTATAAATTTCTTATTGTTATAGTTTCTATAATAGCAAAATTCCTCCATGTTACATTATCAGTGGCGGGGTCCCTCAAGACTCTATTCTCAGTCTTCTGTTATTTTTTAATTACATAAATGATTTTAATAATTTCACCATCCATTCTCTCTTTCATCATAGTTTTGCAGATGATACTCATATTTCATTTTTAAAATAAAGATATAAATGAATAATTAAAACCTTCAACTCAGAAATGCGTTTATATTTCTTCATGGCTTAAAGGCGTGGATCTTCATTTTGAACATCCCCACAGACCACAAAGAAATAAACCCAATCCCTTTGGTATTAACGAACAGGCTGTCTGTGAAATTTGGGTCAGTTATTATCCTAGAATTTCGAAAAATGCGAAGAAAAAAATAAAAAGCCTGATCTTAGCATACGTTTCTATGCGTTGGAATTTTTTTTCCCACGCACAAAAAAACATCAAATCGCAGTCTAACGAGTCACTATAATTCCACTAAACTTGTTTCATAGCTCCTTTATTGTGCTAAAGGTTCCAGATGGCTTTTCTTCTACATGCACACTGTATTTACACAATTCGTTAATTTTTAGCATGCAAAGAGATCTACTGCTTTTAAATGTGGGAAACTTCCTCTTTCAATATCAGTAAAACGAATTTATGCAATTTTGAACTGTTATTCAAGCGCTGAATATCCATATAGATGTCATATTAAATTAGATGACAAATTTGTTGAATGAAAATATTATTAAATTCATTTATCAAACAACATTTTATTTAGCGAAATACAATTGACAAAATTTTTATTTTGGAATCAGGACTTATGTGAATGTTTCCTCACAAACATTAAAAGGGATATAGGGGATTTACATAGAGTGAAGAATGTTTCTCTCTAAACGCACTGTTAGTTATTATACGCCATACATGTATATCACATTATTGTAGAACTGGCATGGCGAAATTGTTGTATGAACAAATGATAATCTTTTACTTTAACAGAAAAATAGCCGTAAAGGGTTTTGATAGAAGCAAATTTTTTCCTTGAACATGGGAGATCTCTGTCTTGTTTTCTACAAATGTAAATCGTGTTTAGAAATATGATATTAATGAATTTAAAACAACATTATTCATGTTATTAACACAGATGGCTAAATTGTTCCATATATCCGGGCCACTGGTGTCTGAGCGGGTTTGAGCAAAGTTATTCCTTTCGACTTCGGACGAGACCGAGACCTGAGGTTTCAACATCGTGGGATATGAGAATATATTTTGTATTGCAAGTGAAAAATTTATTGAAAGTCGGAGAGAACGTTGTTAACATATTTAGCTAAACAAAGGTATTCTATATCCTTTTTTGAAAAACTGTTAAATCAAATAATGTTAATTACACATAATGAGCAAGAACATTTGGAAATACTTGTATGATTATATATTGCATAATATTCTTCGCGTTTCTGAGCTATAAATTAAGTTGAAATTTTCTCATATGAAAGAAAGATATTTTCAATATTATTCTGTTTGGAATTGATACGAACAAAACTGGGCCAAATGCGGAGCACTCCCACTTTCACTCCATGCACTGTAGATCACAGAATGCTTTTCTTACCATTTGTGCTTTTGTATCTTAACCCGGGTGTCACATCGTCAAGCATAATAATGCCACTAATTTCTTTCTTACCCAATGCTTCATTATGAAAATTCACTTGATATCTAATTGTTTCTAATCAACTTTGCAATCAGCATGTTTTGTTGTTTAGATTCTATAATCTGCATTTTAAAGTTTTTCAAATCGCGTTTAATGTATATCCGTAATGCAAAAATTGTTGATTCATTCAATGTAATTTTGTATATTTTGCATGCCTTTATAATTTTGAAAAGTCGCAGAAATTAAATAAAATGAAGAAAAAAGACCTTGACTTTTGTAACGACCTGTTGGCATGGAAGCGCCGCAGAAAAGTAATATTGAGATAAGAAGGGGTCACTAATAGTTTAACTCCAGAGAAATGTTCAATTTAGAACCAACACTCCAAATGTGCTTAAATTGACTATTCAAATCTCTGTTTAATTCAGTCAAGTTATAGTGAAATTGTTTCCTTTTCTCCCAAAACGATCACTTCTAACAGTTTTTGGCAGGTTTCTCGTCAGGCCATTTTTAAATTTAAGTATTGAGCACCTATATGATACGCATTGATAGCGACATCATGACAATAATCACTACTTCCCTTTAAATTCCAATCAGTGACACTGAATAATGCACAAAATGAGTTGAATAAAATGCTTTCTAGCTAAACATATTCCTGGCAGCAATGAAATGACTATATTTTATTGCGTCATTTTAGCATGCAGGGTGAGGCCTCGCCTTGCCACTCTCAATAAGCCTATACGAGCTCGCTGTCGCTCGGACAGGCTCATGGAACTCGCTGTAAGTGCCGTACTTCGTTCTGAACTCGCTCCTAATCTCGTGCGTAAACTCAATCTGCTCGCAACAACAATCGTGGTGCTCGTTACACCACTCTTGGAAAACTCGTATGTACACTCGGATATACTGAAGGTGAGCGAGTTCATTACGAGTTATGAAGAGTGATTGCGAGCTTCACGAGTAATGCGAGATACAACGAGTTTAGCGGTAGGGATCGAGTTATAGCAAATTACGCGAGTTGCTGCCGAGTTAGTAAAAATTTTTAAACCTGTTAAAAATTTTGGACTTGCCATCGCCGACTTCAAGAAGAGTTTGCTGCCGCAGATACACCGCAGCCGTGCCGAGTTTGTGCGAGTTATCCGAGTTATATGAATGAGCTTTTTCGGAGTTATTGCGAGTCTGTCGCGAGTTACTCATTATGGGCAACTACGCCACAAACTCGCCATAACTCGCTACTACAACTCGGCCTAAGTGCGAACGTAGCTTTAGTAAAAAATTTTAAACTGTTAAAATTTTGCGACCTGCTCGCGCTTCAAGCAAGAGTTGTGCCGAATTACACGAGCGCGTGCGAGTTGTTGCGAGTTATTCCCGAGTTATATGAAGAGCTTTTCCTGCCGCAGTTATTGCGAGTTGTCGCGAGTACTCATTTGGGCCAACTCGCCACAACTCGCCATAACTCGCTACTACAAACTCGGCTAATGCGCGAACGCTAGCTTAAGAAATAGACAGATACATATATACTTTACAAACATGTAAACACACATAATAACCAATAACATATATATAGACTTACAACATAAAGGCCACATAGCACATGTTATACAATGACACAAGAATTATACAAATTAAATACATGACAATAAGAATATTATACTAAATTCACATGATGTCTGTATCATTGCACACTACATGCAAATTAATCCTTAATGTGACGTCATCCGCCGGGTCATGGGTTTTCCGTATATTCAAATGCTGAAATTTCATGTATATGTGTGTGTGTGATGTGTGTTGTGTCTGTATGAGTTGTCTTGTGTGTGTTTGTGCTGTTAGCCTGTGTGTTGTGTGTGTGTGTGTGTGTGTGTCTGTGTGTGTTTGTGTGGTAGTGTGTTTAGTGTGTTATGTGTGTGCTGTGTGTGTGTTTGTGTGTGTGTGTGTGTGTGTGTGTGTGTGTGTGTGTGTGTGTGTGTGGTGTGTGTGTGTGTGTGTGCGTGTATTGTGTTTTTCGTAACCATTTTTTTGGAGTATTAGTTTCATTCATCTTATGACGTAGAAAACCCATGACCCTTTATACTCTTGACCAGGGGATATTGGATGATCTTTATTATAATACAAAATACATTAAATACATATCATAAATTCATTTTGATTTGCACTCTATAATTAAATTATATCATGGAATATTTTTGGTCGAATTTATTAAACTTGTGTAGCTACCGTACTGCAACATTTGGTTAAAATTTTAATTTTCACTCTTGCAGTTTGTTTTGGTATTAAAACGTAAAACACGTGTCAGAAAATTCATAAATAGACGCGATTTTTTTTTTTAATTAAAGTGAGTATTATGTTCTTAAAATCTAGCTATTTCAACTTAGAAGCAGTATTACGGTTTAATTATAAGATCCAAGTGCGTATCTCCCCACGTCTGCCCCTCTCTTTTGGCATAGAACTATTGTGAAGACGAGAGAATCGCATGTTTTGAGACTGGTTTGGAAAAATTCGAGACGGACGGCATTTGTGAGCTTTGCATTTTTTTAAGGATTTGTTTCAATCGGTGCCTTGTTTCTTTGTTTACTAGACCCCTAGCCCCAACCTCCACCGCAAAAAAGGACACCGTGTAACCCCTCTCTTCAATGTCGTGTACCAGATAGCAATACTTTTCAGATTTTCGACGGTGTGCGTCTTCCAGGTTTGTTTCAAAAGGGACGGTTAACTCTAACATTGTAAGCTCCATTGAATTTTCATGTACTATGATAATGTCGGGTCGCTGGTTCGTAGTGACAATGTGGGGTGGGACCGTTCCTCCAGCAATTGAAAAACCTTCAAGATCGGCATAAATTTGACTGTTCGATAAATTCTCGTTAAATGTTTTGAACATATATATACTATATTTTGAACATATATATACCAGAGAGATGGGACTTTTATACGAAACAGTAGTGCGTGTGAAAAGGTTCAATCATCAAAATGTGCTCCTTTCAATTTTTTCATGCCAATAATACAATCAAATACAATTCATTGTGATTTCATTGATTGTTCATAGTAAGCTATATGTTCACAAACTGGAACGAGGAATGTGTTTGAAAGTCGCTAGTTGAACTAAACAGACAGAGCTAAAATGATATGTATTATGTTGCATAAAAATTCATCTGATTGGCATTTTTGTTAAGGGGGTGGATTTTGTGTTGGCATATTACACTTCTAAATTAATGTGAAGTAATCCGTAAGCGAGCGCAACGTGATTGGCAAACATAATTACCCACTGTCCACAGTTATGTGTATTATGATTTCTGAAACATTTCATACGCCATCCATGGAGAGGGTACTTTAGAAGGAAACTTACGATAAAGACAAGACTTTTCATAACGACGGTACCACTATATAATCATATTTGACAAGATCTCTGAAATTCGACTCGTTACACAATCAAATGTGAATAAATGATATTTTGATGTACTGTTCAAGAAATAAACAAATTTCTAATGATACATGGTATAACTAAATTCCTCTTATAATGTTCTGTGATCCTCGTCTAACTGGGTGATGCGAAGAGATGATTCATCTCTTCATCTACTTCAGAATTAAATTTGTTGGATTGTGTAAGAAACAGGAATGAAACGAGTCTTGGAATTAAACTAAAGCATACCCCTACTATTGTTGTACTCAGTATTTAGCTCACTTAATGAACAGTCACAGTTGTAAAATACTTATGAAATAATATCGATCCAGTGGGGAAAATAATATTGTGATCATTTTGATACATAGATTGCAAAATTTGTCTGTATCATGTTTACATGCTATCAGGGAGTCAATGTAAGGACTGCGTGTCATAAACGCGTTCTGTTCACATGGATATATATATAGTAATAGTTATGGAAAATATGATTATAAAATACAAAATTTACGAAATCTGTATCAATTCATGAATGAAAAAAGAAATTTATTAATATATGCCTCTCTGACTCATGATCAAATTTCATTTGGGGGGTCAAGCGCACCCCTAAAACCCCCCATCTGTACGCCAGTGACTGGGCCCTTACGTGCTGAGGTGGATCTGTCCAACACTGGAGCTCCGGGTTTACGTCGTATTTGAGAGTGGAGTAATGGAGATGAATTCCCCAAGCTTGAATTGAAACCAGGATCTCTAATTCAGGACGTCAGTGACTTATCCGATAAGCAACGAAGCTTCCCGTATCTCACTCAAAAGAATTTTGAGGATGTGTTCGTTACCTGTCATTTCATCTTCTTTAGAATTCTATTAAAGAAAAACACACTTAAACATTTTTTTTGTACAGGGTTTTAAATTACCTCTCAGGTGATAAAATATCAAAGTTCAAAGAATCGGCAGAGTTGCGCAAAGCATCACACTTATGCGAGTTTTGTTTTCTAATTATCGTTTCTCTAGAAGCCTGTTACCGGGTATATTGAGTCAAGGTGAAGGCTAAAAAATTCATTGCCAATTCTCAGTTACCACTCTCAATCAAAGCTGACAATCCTAAAGCCATAAGCTAACAATGACCACAGTTTAAAACAAAATGTGAGCTAAATAATCATTCATGCTCTAAGTGTCATTGATAAAGTTTAAAAATGAAGCCCTGAAAAAATTTGTACTTCAAAGTGATTATTTAATGCTTTTTAAAAAGTGAAAATCTACGAGTATTCAGGTTGACCGGATTCACCTGCCCATTTCCTCCCATAGACTTACTGTGTATAGATCTCGGTTATTTTACATTTCACACCACAGTGGAAATCCATGGGTGACGTTCATTCATACCAGTGTTGGCAGCATATTTTTTCTAAACTTTTGAATTCTATGGTGTGTATTTGTCCATCTACCGTAGGCACTACTATGTGTAGCTCAGTTTGACCTTTTTTTTAATTGAGGCTCCACAATGTTAGCCTATGTCTTGAATCATATGCTAGTATTGCTACCTACATATATCTGTTCTGCAAACCATTACAGCACAAAATAGTTGGATTGAATGTTATCGTGGGGGATATGTCAACAATAATTCATTGTGTACGCTTTCTTAAAGGCACTGTATAACAATGTTTCCAGATTAAAAAATCTGAGCTACATGATTCCCCATGCTACTTGTGTCTTTGATACAGTCTAAAAATGAAGCCCTGAAAAATTGCAGTGTAAAACAATCATTAAGTGCTTTAAAAAAGTGAAAATCATTGAGAGACCATTCCAGCTTTTCTCCATAGACTGCTGTGTTGCAGAATTTCCTATCGCCCGATATAAAATTAATGTGCCAATTTGTATCTGCACATATTGTACTAGCGACAGCATAACTGTACAAACTTTTGTGTTCTAGGGTGTTTATTTGTCCATTCAAACACTATCAGATATGTCAGATAGCAAAGTTTGACAAGTTTTTAAATGGGACTTCCACCGTGTTATATAGTGTCTTTAAATATGAGATCAAAGTTCGAACAACTCAGATCGAAGAAGTTATAGTAGCGGCATAAAGTAAACTTTTTTTGCATAGGCCCAATTGATGTTTGACCATTCTGTGCCATATGTCAGTCTTACAAGATTACAAACTTGAAAGCTAAAAGGCAATGGTGACTATTTCGATAAGTTAATGACAAAAGAATGCACTTAAAAAAACCCGGAAATTGTAGTATTGAATACAGGTGCATAAATTCTTTCTCAAAAAAATTGGTATTTTTTCAAAAGATACAAATAAAATCAAAGGCAAAATCTACAAATTTGACAATATGCGTCTAAAATGCTCTGCAAAATAAACGGACAAAACTTATGTCAACCGACGACGAACTTATGAGTTTTACTCAGTATGAACACATTACAAAAGTCAATGCTGTGACCAGAGAACATGGAGCATCCGTCTCGGTTTGGGCTAAGCATACTTTGCGAATCCGCCAATAAATTGGCTGCAAATGCCGGAAGAAGAAATAGCCCCTCTCCCACTCCCCCCCCCCCCTTCCTGCAACAGGCTTAGAAAAGGACACTGCTTTTGGCGTTGTCCCGATTTTGGATTTCTTCATCCATTTAACCGCATGTGTTTTGATACCAGAGACACCCCCCATTTGAAGGCCGTCACCTTCTTCTTTGCAATTGTTTATGGCATTGGATTAAACAGTACAAGGTACACACTCTTGGTCAAAGTTCTGTAACTATAAAAAAAAAAAAAAAAATAGTGTATGCTGTGCTAAGTGTCCAGGCTACAGTAGGAATAGGAATTCATTGCGTTAGATCTATTGTGATCATTGGTGTATCTGCTGTTCCAGTCCTCTTCCCTGTTTACCATATGAATATATTTCATACTTTGGTTGTGCTTGCTTGCTTGCCTATGTGTCCCTCAATTTTACCACTCAACCAATCGTGTAATTTACGTTCTTTCTCACGACTTGACCTTATGAACTCATGTTACCTTTTCCTGAAGCACTCATTGAGACCTTTCAACACAAACTTGTCTTGCTAGTCGTCCGTTGAGATTTTTCTGTATATGAAAACTTGATCCCTATTGATATGTTATCAAATGATTATGTTTAAAGTGATAATCTTGAGGGCTCTCTAATAATGTGAACAAAGAGTAACTAGAATAAAAAAAAAAACTTACTTTCTTGAGAAAACATCCCAAAGGCCATCATTTCCCACGTTACAAACTCTGCTTCTGGAGTCTGTCCTATGAATCTAAACAGTGATGCAGCGGTGTCCTTTGGGTTTCGAGCCACGTAGATAATCTGTAACAAAAACAAAAAGGGGGACTACATACTGCATATATGCATATACTACATACTGTCATGCGCTTACACCCGCGCGCGCGCGTGAATCATCTGAAAACGTGAAAGTAAACTCAAGTCACTGCCGCCATCATGCCGCGGAGTTTCGTCTATTGTTAAAACATTTCGGTGCAAACCATTGCCGGATGCAGCGAGAGAAGAACTCCTAGCGTTAATTATTTAAAAGGTAAGTTTTACTAACTGTTACTATGAGAATCTAGATAAACTATGTAAACTGTGTTGTAAACTAAAGGCTAACGTATTAGACCTTGGCCTGGGCCTGGCAGTTGTGTAAGTAATGTTAGCCTACTGTTAGTCTATACGTAACGAATTGTCAACGACATCCTCAGCCTACACTGTATAAGACATACTGCATCTCGTAATTTTCATAAAGGTCAGGAGATGTGGTCTATACTAAACGTGAAACGAGCGTGATAAACGATGCTAAAGCAATGTGATCTGAGTGGGAAAGGTCTCAACAAGTAGAAACCAGAGCTCAAGTTCCGACGAGACCAATTACCACGTTGCATTATAAAGTGTGGAATTGCTCGGTCAAACCATGGCGGTAATATTGATCACCCCCTCCCCTGTAATAAATGCATTTTTAGAATATATTATATGATATTGATAGATAAAACTTAGAAACACTCTTTCCATTTGTCCAGTCGTACACAAGCTAACAGCTATTATAAAATGTGTATATACTTAGGCTGTAAAGGTATTTTCTTTTTCATGTTAGAACCATCTGTAACCGATGTATTCATATAAATTAAAGAGAAACCTTTTTAAAGATTAAGTTACAATTTTATAAGAGGCTCGAAAGCCACTTCGGCGTGTCGATATTCTTCAACCGAACCTTTCACAATCAAGGGGATTCATATATAACTAGGTTCACCCTGACATCAAGTTGGTTTTAATAAAAGTAGAATAATGACAAAAACATATTAGTGAAAGTTTGGCGAAAATCCACCAAAGAATAACAGAGTTATGAATGTTCAAAGTTTCAATTTTGTGACGTCACTTGCGATATAAATTATATAAATTCCATATATTGCCATTTTTTTTTATGTTTCATGATAATTGATAATTTTTTTTCACAGAAGCCTATATGAAATAAGGTTTCTGATAATATATTGAAAACTCAGGTAAACTTATTTTCAAATTTTTGAGAAAACGGCACTTTTATGGAATTTATATTACATGACATATAGGGAGGTGCTCGCATGTGACGTCACAAAATTGAAACTTTGAACCTTCATAACTTTGTTATTCTTCGGCGGATTTTCGCCAAACTTTTACTACACTCTAAAAACAATCTAGTTAAATGATTGACTATATTACCCAATCAAGTGAAAGTAACTTGAAAATCAGTTACTTTCCAGTTGCATTGGTCCCTTTTACTATATAATCAGTCATTGATGAATAACGAAGTGAAATAGTTACGTGAAACGGGTTTCCCTTGATGCGCTTAGTGAACAAGCGCGATCGCTTATTGGCCCATTCCGCTTTGCGCGTGAAGCGTCTTTGGTAAACAAATTGTAAGTCTTCGCTGCGCTGCATTACGTACGATTTGCATACATAATATACCGTATACCTGCTGCGCTGCATGCACCGGTACGCTGAGCTAGGGAACTAGTTAAGTCTGTACCATCTGCCGGACTGGACGATTTGTGGAACGGCAAAAAACTCCTGGAATGGGGGATGGAGGATTGGTAGACATTTTCAAGGTAAGGTAAGACTGCAGTAGGTCTATATTTACGAGAATATCTGAATTCAAACATCACGAAACTCGTATATAGAAAGTCGTAGAACGTAAGTCGTAACGTAACTTTGTGACCATTGAAGATGCACGCATGAGTGTGAGTGTGAGCCGCTGTGCAATTGGCTGTGACAGTGTCACTGCACTGATTATATGTAGTCTACTGTCTGTAGGACGGGGCTGTAATTGTATTCCGAACGCTGTATTTATCAATGGTCAAAAAGTTACGTTACGACTTACGTCTACGACTTTCATATATAAACGAGTTTCGTATGTTGAATCAGATATCCTGACATAAATATAGATCTACTGCATTCTTAAATTACCCTTGAAAATGTCTACCAATCCTTTATCCCCCAATAATGAAATTACTGAAATATCAGTGAAAGTTTGATAACTACATATATAGTCAAAACTAGGTGAAAATGACTAGAAATCTAGTAAGATTTTTTGACTGGTTATCTAGTCACATAAAAATAACTATGGAAATCTAGTCAAAATGACTGATTATCAGTTGCACCCAGCTGACCCTTTAGCCTAGTCAGATTTGACTAGATATCAGTCAGATTTGACTATACTTTTTTAAGAGTGTAATATGTTTCTATCATTATGCTGCTTTTATTAAAACCAACTTGGTGTCAGGGTGAACCTAGCCTTTGAGGCAGACTAGTATATACATTCTTTGAAATAATTTAGATAGGGTCACCAATGTTTACCATAATGCACTTAAACAACCTTGTTCGTGTACGAAAAGAATATCTGTCCATCCCCTTTCTTTCTTACCCCTTCCTTCTCCTGGACTATACTACAACAGTTCATATTCGTGAATCTGTACCTCTAATAAAAGACTAGTTTTCCTCCCAATAGTTGAATAGTCGTAGGCAGTAAACCCGTAGGAATATTCTCAATGATTTACCTTCGCCTTTGATTTAAATAGTTCCGGTGGAAGCAACTTGAGCGGCAGATGTGTAAACATCACCCGGGGAGAGGGCGCCTTCTCGAGCTCTTTGTAAAACATTCTGTACGCGACATCTTCGTTGAAGGCATCTTTGTTAGCCTGGGCGAACTCCATGTGGCCCTTCAGGGTATCCCGTTTCACGTTCTCTGGTATACCATCGGCGAGAATGAGCCCCACAATTTCAATGGCCCAGTGGGTACCTGTGTAATGAATCAGCAGCATTGTTTATCGTTCACATACAAATTTACTTTCACCTTTATCATCACCAGATTTCGCCAGTGAAAATCACGCATCTTCCCACTGTCTATTCCTGCTGGAAAGAACACATGCAGTGTCCCACAGTGTGAAATACAATGTAAAACACAAAGTGAACACAGTGTGAAATCTCTTCACAGTGTTAAATTCGAGCATTTTAAAATTGTGAATCATCAATTCACAGTGTGGAACAGAACATCACCATGTGAACACTCTGAAAACCCCACCATAGTGTGAAATCATATTGACACTGTTAATTTCGGGCGTTTTTCACATAACCCACTATATGAACACAGTGTGAACACACTGTGGAACACTGCAAAAGAAATTCCCTCCCTGGGGCGTAGACAGCGGGGGAGGGGGATTCCGGGTATGCAGCAAGGTGGGGGGAGGGCATGACATGCACAATCATACCCCACAGGTTTCAGGGGATTTTTTTTTTCTTAAACAGTAGTATTCTTAATATTAAGTATTATTATTGCTGTTACTTCTGCTACTACTACTACTACTACTACTGCTACTACTACTACTACTACTACTTCTACTACTACTACTGCTACTACTTCTACTACTACTACTGCTACTATTACTACTACTAATACTACTATCATTTTTATTATTACCATTATTATTAGTAGTAGTAGTAGTAGTAGCAGTAGTAGTAGTAGTAGTAGTAGTAGTAGTAGTAGTAGTAGTAGTAGTAGTAGTAGTAACATTATTATTAACATTTTAGAATGCAAAATTTATACCTTTAGATGAATTCCTAGCATTGTTTGAAAGTGACGTGGGTGGGTTTTAGTCATTGACTAACCATTTCACCCAAATACATGTATAG
>JZLH01S0606015.1:6695-16757 GCA_001188425.1 Eucidaris tribuloides | reverse complement strand
TCCCAGTCTTTGGTAAAACATTACTAATAAGGACTTGATACCCTGTCGGAGATAATGAAGACAGATCTGTACGGATTGTGAGCTTGAACTTCTATGAAAAGCTCGTGTTTTCACGATGTACATTAGTACAGTGTATACTGGAGTTATTTACGGTAGGGGGTCGTAAAACGCGTCATTAACTTGCCGCGTTGATTAACCAACTTCCAAAAGTTGGACAATTCTGAAGGAGAAATTGTTGTGTCTTTGCCATCATAATGAGCCAATCTAACAAGCCATTTCTTTTGACAACATCAATGTATTCTTTTCTTGTGCAAAACATCTGTAAATACGAATTATTCTTTGCAGTTTGAGCTTCTTTTTCTGCGCAGTGCGACCCCGGGTGTGTGTACGCAAATGCGGTATTGTTATTCAATTCAGTTGGTTGCAAGGCTGCCACTCGTAGGGGAAATCCCCTACCGTAGGGGATTTTGGCCTTGCGTAGGGGGTAGGGGATACCTACGGGGAAAATGACCTTCCGTAGGGGAAACGTAGGGGGATTTGACGATTTGTAGGGGATTTAGGGGGTTTTGACAATTTTCAGAAATATTCATAATTTTTCCAAGGAAATCCGATTATATTCGCCCATTTTGTCCACCTCCGCCGAAGAAATTGTGATCAATATTTCGCATTTCTAAGGTTATTTTTCAGGGAAAAACATACCTTCGTAGGGAAAAAGTCGATTTTGTAGGAGAAAACATAGGTTCGTATGGGAAAATATGGTTAATCAGGCGTAGGGGAAAAGTGGTGTCCGTAGGGGAAAATACGCATGCGGCGTAGGGGGAAATCAAAATTTTGAGTGGCAGCCCTGGTTGGTTGCGGCTCTACAACCATAAAAGCGATTGGTGGTCAGATAACATTATTTGGGCTGTCTATGGAATTCTTTTGATTTCCGTTGCATCTAGCCCCACACAAGTTGTACAAAAGGGGCAGGAAATTTGATGACAATTTGGGGTTTCAAATAGAAGAAATTTTGAAGTCGGCTGATCCTGCATGTATAAACAAGGGTGGATAAGCAAAATATAACCGTATTGTTTGTAGGCTTAACATTTTTGAGCTACGTTTCAGAATTCTGTAGGCTACAACTTGTTTTGGGATGTATTTTTATACCAGACGAATAACATTGGTTATAGGGAAATCAGTTATCTTTATTGTAAACAAATGTAGAAGTAATACAAGATTAAAAGTACATGTACCACCTTTTTTGTACATATTTTTTTTTCACCAGAAAAAAAATACAGTGTGTTGTTTTTGAAGAAATTTATTAATATGTGCTTGTGTTTTCTAATGATTAAAGTTTTGTGTTTGAATTACCTTATTATTAGGGTTGCTATGCTTACTTAGGCCTAATTTTACTTAGCAATTGATTATCATTTTTTAAATTGTAAATTGATTATAGTACACTGCAACACACTGTACTAAAATAAACTAAATTTGTTGTGAAAACAAGGGCGGTGGCAAACTAATATGTTTTATGCCATAAAAAGTAGAAAATGAAGTATGAAAACAATACCATTATTGAAGTAGAATCATTCAAAATGTATAGCAAGTGAAGCAGTCAATACAAGGGTAATCCACATGAACTTCACTGACCATAAATTTGCTATGACAAAGAAAGCTGAGAAAAAAGTACTTCATTTTTTTTTTTACATTTCAAGTTGAAATGTAACAAGATGAAATGTAAAATAAAATCATTTACTTTACAATGCAATCGCACATTCGTTAAAATAGAATAAAAAACCTAAGATGGAGTACTTAAAAAACAAGTGTTTCAAAGAATATTTATTACCATTTAATGCAAGAATGTCAGAATGATACAAACAAAACATTTCACAATTACATGTATCTGTGGGAAAGCTTTCCTCACAAGCCAGAAGAAAAAAATCTATGCCCTGAATCATAAGAAGGGATTGAACAAGAGTACACTTTCATAACCTTTACAAAGTCATGTCCACCATTATTCTATCAGCATGTGTACACATGTGTGTCACAAATGTGGGGGTCATTCGCTTTTGCTGGAAGGCCCGGAGTTTGGGGTCGAGTCTTGGCTTCGGAGTCAGACATCGGACCAGCGTGTGGCCTATTAGCCAACCACTGTTGATTCTAAATCGGGGAACACACTTTTGCTCCCAAGTTCAAGATGCGCCGAAATCTGCTCACCCCACCCGCAAAGAGCATCCTACGAAGTCAATAGTTTGAAGAGAGGGAAAAAGAGACAGAGGTACATGTGGGAGAGAAGAAACTGTCAGCTGGAACTTAGCAGATTCACACAGTTTGAGACACTATTTGTGTTGTCCTGCACATTAAATTAACCACAAAGTTACCAAGAGGTCGAGGGAAAGATAACTTTCTCACGAATGTACAATAGTTTTGTGGTTATAATCAGAGAGTTGAGAAAACCAATATCTTACTGAGTTTGTGGTTATCTTTTTGTGTGATATTTGAAAGAAAATTTATGTGAAACAACGGAAGTAAAATCAGCATGATGTATATCTGAGAAGTACTTTATAGTAGCTCTACATGTACCAGTACTAGCATATCATTTGCAAATAATGGAAAACTGAATGGAAAACTTAACAAGCTTGCAGTAACCAAAAATACTGAAGTCCACTTGGTTACGTAAAGAATGCTTTTGTGAAGCTACAATATATGCAGGTGTTAGTTGAATTATCTCCCCCCCCCCCAAAAAAAATGAAATTAAATAGATAATTAGATATAAGATCTACACTGTATAATAAAATGTTTCATCTATAATGTATGTGAAAACCAAAAGAAATGATAGAATGCAAGTTGATTTCAGATTATGCCAAGAAAAGTTTACAAAACTACATTTGCTGCGAAAACTCTTTTTTGCACGTTTAGATGTTCCCAACTTTTGGTTCATCCCATTCCCACAGTAAATCATCCAAAGTGTGGTTGGTAAAAAAAAAAGGAAATGGACCACATACAAAAAGAAAGGGAAAACAGGGATTCCCAAAACTTGTGCTCACCAAATTTTTTCCCAGCTGTGGCAAAGCCCAGACAAGCCATGTTTACTGAATAGCACAATATTTGCGTTAAACTTGACCTTTTGTTTACAAATCGGCTTTTTGGTTTTGAGAGTTGGTTGTCTCGAAAAGATACTGAAAAAGTTTGAAGCTAAAAGGAAGAAGAGAACTTTTGCAGAACTTGGTTCGTAAGTCATAACATCACTCTTTATGACAAGAATTCTGTTTTGTTGCGCAGAGATGCATTTTTATGTGTCATGTCAGTTTCGTCATGGTTTGGAAAAGTGTGTCTGTGTTTTGTCAAATGTGTGATGAAATGACGAAATCCCGGGATCAGTCCTGTAAAGAGAGATAATGCCTGTTTTATCAGCGATACTTTGAAAGAGTTACTCAATGCAGATAAAGGATCACTGAAGCCAGTGGAAGCTAAAGTTGAAGAGTTAGGTGTAGGCCTATAATTCATGAGATGTTGAATGTTACTTGCTCTTACAGATACAAACATTTTCTTTAATTTTTTGCACATACATTTTCTTTAATTTCTTCATTTTCTTTGCAAAATCAACTTGTAATGAAGAACTTATGTTTTTCTTTCTTTTTGGTAGTTGCATTGATAATTGAACATTCATTCAACATGAGCTGTTGAATGAATGTTACTTGCTCTTGTATACCAGCACTTTCTTTAAAATTGCAAAATCAACTAATTAATGAAGAACTTATATTTTTCTTTCGTTTTGGTAGAAATTTGCATTATAATCAAACATTTCTAAGAGGTTTCAAAAAACTGAATTTAGTTGTTTTTGAGAATTTTTGTTCTGCTCGACAGTGCTTTTCAATACTATTTTGCACAATATTGTAGGCCTACTGTGATTTTTGTGAAAAATCATGAATTTATCACCTTCTCTATTTTATGCATGCTTTCATTCTTGGTATCAAATGGTTGAGTTTTATGGTAAAGCCAATACCATCAAATGTTTTCATTTTAGCATTGAAATATTTTCCCCCAAATGTACATGTATAGGCAAGGCAAATATTATTTTGCTGGGGCAGCAATATGTAACATGCAATTTCAAGCTACAGTACTGCATTCCAGAAGTGCCCTTAATAGTTAGAGAGAAAAATGTTTCTGCTTCTGTGATTTACATTTGCTGGTACTTCATGAAGCTTTGAATATTTCGTATAATTTAAACCAATAGCTTCATTTGATCATTGCACTGTACTGATTTGTGCAATATCAAGTGATACCTACCCTATGCAATCTGCCATGCATTTTAAATGCATCATTTAACAATGTTTCCAGTTTGAAACAAAAACTGAGCTACATGATGTTCCACAACATAAATTTCAATCATCTATTTCAACTTACAGACAAGTTCAATATCTTTGAAATTTAAAATACTCTAGTTTCTAGTCATCTACAGTGTACGTGCAGTTTCACTGAACCTTTGCCCAGGTGCACATATCCATCAGAATAAATTAATAAATTTCTTCCTTATCGTTTTTTCAAAATTCATTTTACATCAATCCCATTGATATTATTTTTTTCAATAAAGAGTTCAATTAACTTAAAAACAATGAGATTATTAACAGTTTTGAATAGATTCTTTGAATTCAGGATTTTTTATTTGTTTTTCCTATGCCCAGTTTGATGATCAAAGTTTGCTTCACTACAGACTGTAGAGATGGGCTAGAGTAAAAAAAAAAAAAAGCATGTGCCCATTCACCAAAATACCCTGTAGGCCTAATTTAATCACTAAGCAATGGAATTGGTGCATTCAAGAAAACTGGGCTAATTTCCTATTTGGGGGGAGAAAATGTGCATGATGCATTTGTTGTAGAATCACAGAAATTTGTACATCATGTTGGCCCTCCTATACATGTACAGCAATTTCACACTATGTAAAGGTCTACACTTTTAAAACAAGGTTTTGTGCTGTATGTTATGCACAGAAATTTGTTGTAAGGAATCATGCTAAATTGTGTGCTCAAAATCTCAACTTATATTTAATGTACTCTCTGTCAGATATTTATTTTAATTTTCTTCCCAGCTTTTCTGTCACACATTATTTGACACATTGGTAAAGGTGTAGGCCTATAGCTGTACATACTAGTAAAACCTGGCCTACAGTATAATGTATACGTACATTACATTACATTCTGTGGCGAAAAGAAGCAAGTGATAAATGTATTATTTTTTATTTGTGTTGGTCATTTACATATTGGCATCAATGGAATATTGATCAGAACATTTTGACTTGAATACTGTACCTTTCAATAGATAGATACAGCATGCTAATTATGTAGGATGTTTCAGAAACATCAATAACTCAAATTTTAGTGATTTTTAACTTGCTTCCTTTTGTTATAGTACAATAGGACAGAAATGTTGTAAGACAGAATATTTGAAAACAACATCAAGGCATGACAGGCATCTCAGTTATGGTCAGCATAGATGTGTTAATTTCCCTTGTACTTTCTTCTTTCTACCATGTTTCTACTACAGTATCTCATTTCTAATATGTTTACAAAACGTCAGTTACGTTATGAAAAATGTCCCTCATCAGTCATCCGCAAACAATGGCAATCCGAAATGCAGATCCCCGC
The DNA here is from genome assembly GCA_001188425.1 of Eucidaris tribuloides. Classification (NCBI taxonomy): domain Eukaryota; kingdom Metazoa; phylum Echinodermata; class Echinoidea; order Cidaroida; family Cidaridae; genus Eucidaris; species Eucidaris tribuloides. The sequence continues at coordinate 11,133 of JZLH01S0606015.1, read as the reverse complement.
ATCCAATTCTTAGGAACTCTACCGAAACGACATTCCCTTTAAAAACTCACAGTGCGTGTATTAAACAAGCCGATCTAGTATGTATAGCCGTACCAGCTGGGCTTATATTGAATATTTAATATGGACTTCAAATTTATATAATCCGTCGGACGCGTTATGAAAATCATATACGCTGCGCTAGTGTAGCTCCGGGCTAAACAAGGCCACTTTTTTACCCCCTTAATGAGAAAGTGTACAGGGCTTGAGCAAATTAAATTAACTGCCAATATTTCCAAGAGACTATTATTAACGGACGCTTTTGTTGGGGCAAAATCGGGCCAGGGATTTTGAGGTGAGGTGGGTATGATGTGGATGTTTTTGATATGATTGGAAAACAATAATCGTGGGGGCTGTTTTTTGTCTTTTGTGTCGGTAATCTACCGCAAGCCCGTCGGTAATTTGGGAGGAATCTACCGTTTTTCGCGGTGACAGGCTCGGTGTTAATATTAATTACACTCTAGTCTAAATCTGATCACAAAAGCAGATGTGCCTCATATAATGTTGACTGGCTTTACAAACAGGGACTTGGCAGTCATGACTTGATGGAAAACTGAATTAATTTTAAATGTGGTCCATAACAAATATTAATAAATCATGAAGTAATTGGTAGTTTTTATACTTTGCAGTAAAAGATTGAAGGACTCCAACTTTATAAAATACTAAAAATAGCATTGTGAATTATTCACTTATACTGTATTTATTGCCTTTTCTCCTTTCTGTTTATAAAGAAAGCTGTTTAAAAATGATAAAAAAGACACTGTTTTTCTGTTTTGAATAAATTTAAAATGTAGGCCTTCTTACATGTATTCATAGTTTTCTGGAGTTTGGTAGGTATTTTGATTAAAATGTGCTAGTCCAACCAATAATAGAACGGTATGGATGAAATTCAAATTACAATGTAGGCCTACATGTACAAATACATGTACATGTACCTGAGGTACAAAGGTTGAAATGTACTGTGGTAAAATGAACTCTTGAGTCTCCTCTCCCAAGCTTTCTATGTATCTAATTCACAAGATGTTTTTGTGTCATAAATAAGGAATGTTGTTTGTACAGTTACAATATTTAATTTGTTTGTCTTTAGAGCCTAGACAAGTTCACAGATTATGAAATGTACACACCAGCCATGTGTCAACAACTCAACATCTATGCAAACAATGTGTGTGTCAACAGGTTGAAGCTATGGGAATTGGATTTGGTGGTGCTTGTAAATCACATCTCTGCAAACATGCAATACATGATAGCCCATTAGGTTCAATTTTACAGCCAAAATGACATCAATTATGTTCAAAGTACTTAATATTTTTGCCTACATCTACAGGTACATGTATGTACAATATCTGTCAGACTGACTCAGAGGTGTACCAAGTTCGAACCATTTTGACTTGTTTTTTTTTGGTTTGTTTTTCATCACAACATAATTATTTAATCCCAAACATGCAAGGACAGTATTCCATACCTTTTACTACTTCCACCCCGAAGGGACAGGAGGAATTACTTTGCACATGATTTGAAACATTTGTCAATTAACAGTAACATTTAAATCAATAAAATCATAAACTGCTGCCATTCATAATTGAAATGTGTATGGTGTAGGCCCTATGTACTGTACAAGGTTTGGTTACCAGAAAGTCATTGTATTTTTGAGTTCATTTTTTTTAATGCTACATGTAGGCCCTATAAAATACAGTCATTTACTGCAAAATCACAGCATTTCTCTGGCAAACTAGAAATGTAAATTTTACGGCAATGTTTACAATTTCCATTTAAATGTGTGTTCCCTGGTGACCCCTGGGAAGATTGTGTACATAGATTGCTTGAGTTTATTTCTCGTATTTTTTGGCTTGTCATCTTGCGCGACAATGAGAGGGCGATACCAGACAGGCAAGAAGGTACCGTACACGAAGAGAGCGGGATAAAGCGCCGACGAAGAGGAGAAAATAAATTCCTCTCTCTTCCCATTTTCAAATAAATCCCCTGTCATTCAGCCCAGCGCTGCAATTGAAATAAACATCGGCCGAGATACGATCAGCAAATTTGTAAGTCTGAAATCTTTGAGACGTTCCGTTCGCTTATGAGTCATCGCAAATGACAAAAGATATATTTTTTCCCCTTCTAGTACATCTCTCTTTCTTTTTCGCTTGTCCACCCAGATCTGAAATGTTGCATTTGGGAATAGTCTTAACATCAAATCAAAGTCTGTGTACACAGTACACACTTCTGCATTTTCATGCTAAGTTTTTACCTGAGCAGGCACATGGTAAAGTGAATTTTTGCTGTATGAAATGAAACATTTTTTTTTTAATTGTACTTGTATGTTGGGTGGAGTTTTAGGGTCACAAGATACATGTAGATACACTTCATCCAAGTTTGAAATTACACTGTACTATGCAGGCAGTATGTTGGTATTGTTTTCTTTACACAGGTGAAGGGAACAATGATTTAAATTAATACAAAATGCAATAAGATTAAAGTCTGGTTTCAAATCAATTTACATCAAACTAATTTAATAAATTAATACTGTGTGTGTTGCTACTGTACATTAATTCAGATTTGAATTGTAAAGTGTATGACTTATTGTTCCAAATGTAATTTTGAAATGGACTTGATTCTGAGGACTAGTAGAGCTGCAGTATCTTCTCTTCTATAGTGACAATTTAGTTGATCCTCTGATCTGAAACACAGTGTAGGCCTACAGTATGATTCCAAATCACCCTTAATTTTACACACAATCTTCTGTCAGTTAGGAATGCTAGGGTTATTGGACATATTGGACAATAAAGATGAACTTATGAACTTAAAACAGCAAAGTTATATAGTGCTATAAAAGTCAAACCATCTAAAATGACTTAATTAAATATATTTACACCATGATAACTAGTGTGATTTTATCTGAGCATCTTCTGTGTTATATGAGCAATCAATTTAAACAAAGATGTCAATCATTCTTAATCCCATTGTGTGGACCTATCCATGAGTAAACACAGTGTGTTTGGTCACCCTCTTAAAATGTACACAGTTGAGTAATACTGTGGTACAACATGCAGATAAACAACTGAGGCCAATCCTTGTTTGTACTTGTGTAGTCTGTAGATTAAAGGTTTACTTAAGACACAAGACAGAAAATCTCCTGAAGCTAACATTTCCTAACCTACACTATAAGGTTATAATTAAATTAATCAAATCTTAACAATTTTACTGGGACAATTTTGGGTTACAAGAAGTACCTGTGGAATGACTACTGTATTAAAGAATGATATGAGATTAATTGAATGTGTTTTTACACTGTTGATTGTAGAGGAACATGCCTCACTAAGTCACTCATAAAACTGGCAGGTTTACATCAAGTAGGCCTATATTTTCCTATATATTTCAGATTTTTATCAAGGGTTTTTTTTCAAAATGGGAAAAATCATGCTAGTACATTTTCTGTAGGCCTGTGTTTGTGGTTATTGCAACAAACTACAATGCCATTATATTGAAACCATGCAATTAGCAAGACATTGTTACTAATGATTGAAGGTCCATCTTCAAAAACACACTGTATCTATCGCAGAAAACTTTATCTTTTGCCAAAACCATATATACTACCTTCAAAGTTTTAATATTGTGAAACCACAGGGTAAGAATGATTTTTGATAACAAACTTGCACAATAAACAGAGTTCAACAGATAGAAAGTTACTATTCATAGATCTTTGATTCAATCTGTTCCATTTTACCTACATTACAATCTTTTTTATCAACTGGTGCCAAAATACCAATAGGAAATGGCTCTACATTCCAATACTATTTTTGTAACTGGACCAAACACTGAAACTGCCACCACTGCCACCACCACAACTTGTGTTACAGAGAACTCCAGCCGTTTTTCCCATTTCCACTGCACTTCCGAGCTCAAGTCTCAAGTTCAATTGCCTTTTTTTTCCCCTCTCTGTCTCTCTCTAGCTTTCCCTGCACTCTGTCCTCTCCCATTCTTTCCACTGTTACGGTGTCAGGACACATGTTTTCACAGCGTTGCTTTTACGGGAGTTGTGCTCCTCGTGGGTATTATGACGATAAACAGCACCTGTGAAGCCTGGACGTTTTTCGTGCAGCCAAAGAGACCCGACGTAGACACAGTGTACACAAATCTGCGAACAAAAAAGTGTTGGGATGAAAAAAAGGAAAGAAATCATGTTATAGTACATCAATGATTTTGGACAAATTGTTTCCATATATTTTTTGAGGGGGTCAGAAATTATTAAAGGGCAGTGACATGATTGGGAGAAGTTCAAAATGCCTCAAGAACCAAATGAGTTAAAATGTTATAATATTTGCACTGGCTGGAGTATAGTGTATTCAGGATAGCATGAATTGTTTTAAATTTGCTTTCTTAAAGATTGTGTTATTGATTTGCA
>JZLH01S0606002.1:167754-178473 GCA_001188425.1 Eucidaris tribuloides | reverse complement strand
CGATTTGCTTTTTACAATCATATTAAATAATGAAGGTTCAATAACAATTACAAGAAACGGTGTAATTAATGACAAATGGTCAATTATTAATTATTAGAATAATACAAATTTCAATTACCCATTCTTGTTTTCGATGAACAAAAAAAAATCATGAAATTGCTTTCCAGTACATTTTCCATTAACTAGATATTATTGGATTCAGATGATTCATCTCAGTGTCAAACCGATTTTTTATGCTTATGATTTGGAGGTTTTTTACGTGATTAAACGATTGATGTAAGGTTGTATTCATTTGCATGGCTTCTTCGCAATTTGAACGTTGCAGCTAAATTATCATTAAGGATGGGCCTAGTTATTTCTTCTTCTTTTTTAGCAACGATAGTGATCCAACTGATTTTAGCGCTTTATAATTCATAGCTATATAACCGTTTTCGACAAATTATAGTGTGAAAAATTTCGAATTAAAGATATATGCCCTATTGGTATTTGGTGACAAAATCATGGATATCGCAGAACAGTAACTATACATGTATAGCGCGTAGTTTATGAGCAGTGATAATCTATCCACCGCATATTACCTTCCAGATTTTGGCAAATCTTTTTGTTAAATACTTGAAATATTTCGTCGGATTTAATTCAATTGACCCTCGCAGAATTAGAACCAATATTTCTGAGATGGAGAAAAACAAAATCTGACTTCTATACCCACCCACCGAGTGAGCGATACGGTTACACGTTGGCCCTCAATCAGCGGAAAAGTGTGAGTATAACCACCGGTGTACCACCTCTAAAATCGTGGGGAGCTTGCCCGTAGGGAACTGCTCAGGATACCGGTAGAATGGTGCTGTTGGGCGTGCGGGTATATCATGGAGATTAAATGGGGCTACGAATTTATATTACACATTAAAGGGAGACTGTAACTAATCTGGTGACCCCTATGCCCCCAACATGCCACTGCTCTTCAAGCTGCAATCAGACTAATAAATTGCAACTTGAATATTTCATTCGTTGGCATACGTATAGTGCGTCGTACACTACACTATAAACTAATTGCTGCATTGCGGAATGCGTTTTTGTTCTATACTTGCTTAATTGTTAACATATACTTCTTTTAGAGATGCCACTTCATATAGACAGTTAATAAACAAATTTGTCCGTAACTTTTGGCTGATTTAGTCATGTGGACGCTCTTAAAAGCACTGTACAACAGTGTTCCCATTTTAAAAAAAAATGTGAGCTACATGATTCCCCATGCTAGTGTCTTTGATCAGGTCTAAAAATGAAGGCATGAAAAAATTGATCATTAAGTGCTTTAAAATAGTAAAAATCATTGAGAGACCATACCAGTTTTTCCCCATAGACTGCTGTGTTGTAGATTTTTCTATCGGCCGAGAATAATTCATGCGCCAATTTTTATCTGTACATATTTTACCAGTGACAACCTAACTGTCTGAACTTTTGTGTTCTAGGGTGTTTATCTGTCTATTCAAACACTGTCATATATGTAAGATAACAAAGCTTGACAATTTTTAAATGGTTCTTCCACAATGTTATATAGTGTCTTTAGTAAATACGTTTTGTATTGTTTCGTTTTGTTTTAACTTCTCAAGCCCACAGCCCGTTTTTGTGATCACATTACAACCATATTGCATTGAATTTATCATAAATTAGCATTTGTATGCATTATGACACACTCTCAAAATAGTACTATCAATCTTTTCAATTCCTGAAGTCTTTTGCCACAAGGGCAAAGGGCGTATAGGCTGGTTTGGGCACGGGGAGGTGCACATCTTGGAGAGGTGGAACTAAAGTGACATGGGGAGGAGCACATCTTGGGGAGGTGGTACTAAAGTTGAGTAAATCAGGCGTTGAAAGCAGAAAAAGTGGTACAAATTTCGTTTTGCTTGCCAGGGGCGAAACTGCTATGGCTCTGCCGGGGGGGGGGTGTACGTGCACCCAGTGCACCCCCAGCCTACGCCCTTGAAGGGTCTGAGCCATAGCCCGTTCAGCCTATCAAAGATAATTGATTTTGTGTCTAATAGAGCTCTTCTATTTGTATTTTCAATTCCCTCAAGTTATTGTTTGCCAAAGTAAAAGCAATTTATCCATCACACCATCAAAATCAAATTATTATGTCCCTTTAAAGATACCGTACACACAAAAAAGTAACTCCAGCAGCAAACATCAGTTCTGTCAACCCACCGGAAAGGGTCCCTTTAAAGATACCGTACACAAAAAAAAGTAACTCCAGCAGCAAACATCAGTTCTGTCAACCCACCGGAAAGGGGTTGGACAAGTTGTCATCACGTTGAGGAGTTATCAAGGAAAGTGGTCCATGGGTAATTTGTCTACATCGCAAAAGTGCTTGAACTTGTGATCGTGAGGTTGAGAGGATGGCCTTATAACTTCATCAATATGTGGCAATTTATTCGATCATGTACAATGTACATTGAAGAGTGAGAATCAAATTCTCATGACATCGTTATTTTATCATCCTTAGCATCGTAATGATGATCAGCATCATCGTCGTCATCATAATCATAATTCTTATTTCTTTAGACAAAGTAGTTCAATTCAGAGCGGTGAGGTTTGCTTTTCAACGGAGTTTTGTATGATACACAAATTTACAAGACAACTATTTACAAGTCTTTTGAGCCAGAAGTCAAAATTACAATAGTTCCATGCGATATCACACGGGACACACATAACAGACAGGACACACAGAACGCACACACACGCATACACACACACACACATACAACACATACACCACATACACACTATACACACACATAACATCAAATTTACACACACACACACTACACACACATACACACAACACCGCGTTTTCACCGATGAACAAAAAATACATCGATAAAATTATGTACGCTCTGTTACTCCTACACGAGAAGCATGGAACTTCGAAAAATGAAAATTAACGCCAAATTACGCATCTCCATATTAAACAAAATTATTGATAGAAAACTAAAAAAAATCGTAGTAAAAGTAGCACACAAATCCAAGTTAAGTCGCACATACTTAAACCAATATCAAGATTCTGAACGAGAATATGTTTAGAAGTTAGGATTCCTTGCACGAGAGCCATGTGCACAGCCTGATCAGGGTCGCACTTAGGCAGGCGCTTGGCCAAAATATACTGCCAACTTTCCGTCAAAATGCAAATCCACAAATTTGGGAAGGGGATCATCAGGCCCTGAACGCGATATCCTATTAAATCCTTAATCCGGTAGCCCGATTTACGGCCGACAGCCATTCTCGATGTCCGAATCTCAGGCCATGGCCTGACTGACAACAGATATCTGGCACTTTTATGAGTATGGTCAGTGATTATTTTTCAGATAGAGCTTCTCCTGCTAGCGAGAAATGTTAAATCAAAAAACATCGCTGCTGAATCTTATTTTTTGTTTTGTTACGAGAAGCAGATCTGAAGTGGAAATATGGCAAGGCGAAATATTCGAAAGAACATATTCATGGCAGAAATCAACACTCTTTTTCAAAGATTGTTTAAAACGGAATCTCCAGGAGATATGAATATATCCAATATGCGCTAACTTCATGAAAAAAGCCCCCCCCCCCCTTCCCCGAAATAGTGAACATAACGGCCGGAAAGCCTGATATCGCTAGAGGGAAACAACTCACCGCTAAAGGCTCACAAGAAGAAATCTCTGGGGTAGGAGGGAATACACCATGGCTATAACTAATTCTAGATCTATATAGGAAGAGCAATATAAAATTTTGCAGATTTTGGTGCACGGGTGGGCGTCCTCAGAGGGCTGTTTTTGGAATTATCAAATGAAGTGTGCGATTATGGTGCCTGAGAACATTTCACTGCCTACGGTATTTTGAACTGAAGGACCTTATAGAATTTGATCCCATAATGTTTATATATAACAGTATAAAGCCACGCACACACTCACATCGGTCTGGGCTCTCATGTGGGAGTACTAATAACGGTCTATCTCGCTTGAGCAGTCTATGGAAAAACTGCCGACAGCACTTTATAGTAAAAATCAAATCGTCTTCCAAGGAGTTACAAGAGGCGGTGTCATCCAGGGGAATATTTATTGAAATGTGTATCTGGGAGGGTATTAAAAGAACCGTATTGTTTCTTAGAATGAACCTTAAAGGAGAAGCGGTTCCTGAAAGTTTTACATGGGGGCTAAAATGTATAACGTATACATTTATTCCTCCCACGAGAGACGATACGGCATTTCAAGATATCAAGCTACTTTAATAAATGAATTTAAAAAAATGAATCTTACCAACTGTTAAGAAGATTAATCCGATGTGAATATTCAGTACTTACAGTTCCCTACTCGTTTCGTGTTTAACTGTTTTCGCGACCACTCCGTCAAACTGATCCAAAGGCGTCCAATAACCATCGCCATGCCAGTGTCTCTATATGCCACAGTTTCTGCTGCTTCTTGGATAAAAACAAAACTTTTACAATCTCTTGTCATCTCTGCGCTCCGCCTCGCTATTCGAGTGGGTTGGCTTAATCTGTAAAGAAATAATCCACGAAACAATCAAATTAGGTTAAGCAGGCTCTTACAAAGAACGGAATGGATAAGACCACTCCCCTTTTGTTGGAAATTGAAACACACTTTTCAAATTACGTTCACTATAAAATATCCTTGTTTAAAAAATGTTTAGGCCTCTTGCCAGCCTCCGCCACACCGTTACTTTGCACCATCATGATCAGTCATAATTCATTAAACTTGTTGCGGCAGTTTAAGATAAAAAATGATGATGATGATTGACGACGACACGACTTAAACGACAACGACGATGATGATTGATGATGTATTGATGTGATTATGATGATTGATGATGATGATGATGATGATATGATGATGATGGTGATGGACGCGGTGGTGTGGTGCGTTGGTGTTTGGTGTGGGTGGGTGGCTGGCGTGGCAGTAGCCGGATCTACTCGGGGGGAGGGTTAGGGCGTCCCCTTTGGGCTGTCAAGTGTCTTATTGTGTATTAACAGGAAAGAAACAAAACCGTATTGCAAACTGCTTTAAAGCAGCTAGGAAACACACTACAAAACACATTTTAACTTAACATTGAAATACCATCAAAACATACGCAATATTCAATATATAAATTGCAATTTTGCGCGCGGAGCGCCCCTGAAAATTCTTGACATTGTCACTTTTCGACGACGGCTTTGTACTACTACTACTGACTACTACTACTACTACTCTACTACTACTACTACTACTACTAATACATAATACTACTCAACTACTTACTACTACTACTATAACTACTACTACTACTACTACTACTACTACACTACTTACTCTACTACTACTACTACTACTTATCTACTATACTACTACTACACTACACTACTACTACTACTACTACTACTTACTACTACTGTGCTGCTGTGCCTGCTACTACTACTACTACTACTACTACTTACTTAACTACTTACTACTACTACTACTACTACATACTGCTACTACTACTACTACTACGTACTTACTACTACTACTGCTGACATACTGCTACTATACTACTACTACTACTACTTACTACTACTACTATGCTACTACTACTGCTACTTCTACTCAGTTGACAGTTTGTTATAAACACTTCATCTATTTGTTATTTTCTCTATCAATGATTATAATCGTTGTGATAACCCATTCTTTCAAACCTGTCCACAATAACTTTTTAACTGATACTCTTTGCAGATGTTAGATGCTGAAATTCATTTAACATAAAACTCGTGCCAGCATATGGCCAAAGCCACGTTAAACCATATCAAAAAATCACCGCCACAAATCTGCACCCACTTCAAAAGGTTCGTCCATAATCGTCCACGAGTTAATCTTTTCTGTCCGAACCACCCACAAATTCGTGATAGGTGTCGCTTAAATATGTATCAGTTCGCACCTTGTATGTTATAAATGTACAACACAAGACAGAAAGTACTTCTAGTCTTAAACATAGGTAAAGGGACGTCAAACTTTCAAACCATTTATGAAATATACAATCGCGAGGGGTTATTTGAAGATTGTATCACATTCTCCATCCCCGATGTTGACTTCGTGCATGTAAGAGGATATTTTTTTCTCATCAAACAATTGATTCTGAACTTTGGCTCTATTTGCGGTGGCGTAAGTCGGAGGGTGTGTTGGCGGTTGGTCGCCTTTAAATGGTCGATTTCCCAACTGAGGCTGAGACGGCAACCTTTGAACGACTTGACGATTGTTTTTCCCCACATTAAATCATCAAGAGAAAGTGATCACAGTAGTGTGAGTCGGCTGAAATTACTGCTTCTGCATTATTTTACTGCCATTTCTTTATTGCACCACAGCAGTCCACAAATATCCCTATAAGTAAGCATATCTGCTAAGCAACTGTATTGTGAGAAACTGTTCCAGACATGTCAAAATTTGATACAGAAAAAAGTGAACATAGTTTGAATCTTAGATAATAATGGAATACAAAGGTGAATTTTAAATACAACTAAAGTTTGTAGAAGGACTTTGCGATTTAGGATAACTTTTATTTTGTTCTCTAATTTATTTACAGAAAAACGTTTTTGACGTCCAACGCCACACAGTTATTCAATAAATTTGTGTTTGATTTTCATTTTATTCCGTGGGACATTTTTATTTCGTTATTTTTTTGATGCTCATAGCTTCCATTTGTCAAACAAAACATCAAGATGTGAATGACATTTCCAATCAGTGCTATCTTGAATCTATCTATTTTCGTGTTACATTAATAGTATTCATCAGAAAAGAACAGTGTATCAATAACTGCGCAATTGATTGGGTCAAAAGAAAAAGATAAATAGACAAATAGATAGATGAGCAGCATAGATAGATAGATAGATAGATAGATTAGATAGATAGATATCATATATAACTAGATAGATACGATAGATAGGAGATAGATGGATTGGATGGTATAGATTAAAAATCATCTATTTAACATGGGGTTTTAAGCGATTTTTTCTCTCGAAAAATATTTTATTTCAAAATAACATGGGAATCAGTCTTTTGATCTTCTGTATCTCATTTATCCCCAACCAGAGGGCGCTGTATCTTCAAATAAGTATTATTCTGATGTGCTTTGATATGTAGCCTATGTAGTTAAGTGTATTTTTGTGTTTTTCTGATTGAAAAATATTGCGCAGTATTTTGAAGCCAATTAATTGGGGCCAATTGCGGCTTATTTATTTTTACAAATGTGAAAATAACATATAAATTTCGCAAGAGATTAAAAAGAAAATATGGTCCTCCGAGTCATGAAACACTTCAGCAAGCTTAAAATTACGCCTCGTGCACAATCGTACGTAATAATCATTATCACCTTCACCTTTGTAAAGGAACCACTAGAAAATATAGTTCGTGTGTAACCAGATAGAAATATTACCATTTTCAATACGCAATACGAAAGCAAATTCAAAGAAAGTCTTTAAAAAGAACAGCTTGTTCTTATTCCAGCTTAGAATAAATCCCGCGCGTCACTGCTAACCTGCATAGCATCCGAGTGGGCCGATGAATGAAAGTTGAAACATTTGGGTCAGTTATTTAGTTCATAAATAAAAAACAAAACAAAACAAAATAAAACAAAAGCAACCACAGACTATAGGCTGCATAAAACACCATTATACCAGTTATATACTTCTATAGATTTAAGGATATCAGAAAAATCTTTGATAAGGAAACATTTCTTGCTGTACGTTTTCCTTTTATCCGGATAAAAAAAAATTGAAAGCAGTTTGGTAAAACCGGCTATAACATTGTAAGTTCATATCGCCAAAGCAATTCATGATAAGATTACAATTGATACACACTACTTTTGAAATATTTTCTCACGGCGCAGCGTTACCAAATGTGCTTTTTAAAAATCATTTACTGATAAATTCACATCTTCATTGATTAAATTAAATTGAATAATGAATAATACAATCTACCGATACTCTTTATATGATAAGCAGAGAAATATCCACTTATCAATTATTGATTTATATATCATTATTAATATAATTTGATCGCAAATCAAAGATGACATGATAAAAAATCAGAAGCCAAAATAAAAGTAGATATTGAGTGCTGCAAAGTATTGTGCATTATTGAAATATTGAAATCAACACATTAACACAAGGGGAAAGAGAAAAAATTACTTAATACCTTTGATCCAGAGAGTTAGCTTTCCCAGTGACGTGGCTGCGTGATGTATAGCACGTTTCTAATGAATATATTTATATAATTAAGAAAATTAAGACGGTTAATTAAGTGAACGTCTATGGAAGCCAGAATACAAAACACAGGCAAATTAATATGAAATCTTGCACTGTTTTAGATGTGACTGGTAACTTTGCTTTTCTTCTCCAAAAAGGTATTTCCGTGCTCTTCATACATGTGCTTTAAATTCTACAATATTAGCGTATGTTTGCATTATCTCCAAAAGTGAACATTAGTAGGCCTATTTGAAAACAAGGCCTAGGTATACTGCTCCCCCCCCCCCCCTTGACAAAAAGACATAAACTGACTTTTTTTTTTCAAATTGAGGGACTCAGTACATCATGTTAAACATGCCGCAACAAAAAAATATCAATTTAGAGTGTCCCTTTGTTTCATAATCGCGCTTGTTAGAACTGACACTGAATAGGGCTTTACGTGCATGAACAAAATACATCAAAATTTTGCTCAATATCTCCAACACCAAAATGTTCGAGTTATGCCTTTTGTCATGGGGCTGCAATATAGTGTCTCCCACTCTAGGGCGTGAACAAACAACACCACTTGAAAGTGAGTTGTCGTTGCAAGAATTTGCCTATTTGTCGTTTTACTTTTCGTATTGTTTATTGTTTACTAAATTGGTCTTCATACCAGACTTGCATTACCAGCACTCTTGGTCTACGCTGATAACAACCAATATTCCATAATGCTAGTTCTGCCAAAACGAACAGTCCAGTTGGCAAACGAGTACGCCCTAAGATCCCCCGCGTTCTTTTGAAATTTTATGCTGGTACACCGGCGCTCCGCTCTGTTACTAGCAGTGACAACAGTTATGACTCTGCGTATTTACGACCGATAATTCACATGGGTCCAAACAATAAAGGGAATTTTGAGCTAAAAGATCTCAATTCAACGTTCAGGAAACGAACCGCGCTGACGCGAAACGGAGAAATCGAGACAAAATGGAAAACACGTCCAACAGGATTCTGGACAAGGATTGTAAAGCATTTAAGCCGGGAGAAATGGTATCGATGAACTAATGCCCGTTTAATAACTCTGCTTCGGGGCGCCGATTTAAAGAACTCGTTGAGCACTACGAAACCAAGTGAAATTTAATGCAGGCCTACACTAAGTTGTAACAACTGTTACATATCGAAGGTTTTGGAAGTTACTGTGAAGATAAAGTTTCATGAATTACATCGAGTTACCTTCTTAGTGGTGATGAAGCCTATATCAATCAACCAATAATGTGATACTTATTGCCTAGAGGTAAAACTACACAGTCAGTGCCGAACTAATGTGAGCATAGGATAAATTTTTTTTTTTTGAATTGTTCGATAGTGTGCCAAAACATACTCCATATTGAAGATTTGCTAACTCACGTCAAATTCCAAGTCTACATACCTGCAGGCGCCAGGTTCTTACTTTTGCCATCACAGCTTTCATATATTGTGAAATGCATTTCATGAGGCCTTATCCAGGACAAGAATGCTTAAAGGAAGCGCGTCAAAAAGGTCAAGACTAAATATGAAGACAGCGAGAGAAAAAGTTCCCTTTCTTTCTCTGTGCAAATATTAATTTCAAACCATACCAATAATGAGACGGGGGGCAGCCTCCGACAGTCAAGTGCGTACAACAGCTTGGAACATAATCGAGGTATTTTTCGTTACGCGATCCACGACTTCTGTGAAATATTGTAAGACTATGTTTTTCATATCACATAGATCACGCCTCCAAAGATATAACCCAATATTGTCTCCTGCACACTTCGTATCAAAGTCAGATAGGGGCGCATGAGAGGCTAGTCTGGAGTGGGGTGATGGGATTCAATCCTTCAATTCAATTTCTTCTATTTTCTATAATTTTCTCTAATGTATGTTTGTCTCTGGCCTTGACAATTCAGCGAAACAAACTATGGAAAATGCTGATCGTCGCTTTTGGGACCTGTGTTCCCTAAAATTTACAAGTTAGCTCATATTTCGTACCCACAGTGGAAGTTAGCAGGCAGCTCAGCCATGCAGAACATCCATACCTCGCGGCGAGTTGATATAGTGTGCGGAATGGGCAGGGAAGGGTTAGGCCTTATCTACATTCAACAAGTGACACAAGCCGGGGGAGGGGGGCGGTACTCGTTATAGTCGGAAGGGGTGTGCCAGCTTGCGAACTTCGAAGCCTACCAAAATCTAAGGGTCCTTTCTTGCCGTAAATAGGCACCCATGTTCTAAGGGTTTCAAAAATTTTTGACGCTGCGAGCGCCTGAAAACTTGAAGAGCCATATGTTGCTACGCCGCGTTAAAGCGGCCTCAAATTGAAAATTGTGAGTGTTCTTAAAATTGCGTAGAATGGGCGACCCTAGTATTAAGGACATTTTATGAAAAACCATGTTTAGGATTTTTCTTGAAAGTCACCCCTTCCCAGCGGCCATGCCCGGTATACCCAATTTACAGTGAGCGTACCCCATGCCCCCCCCCCGGGACACGATTAT
>JZLH01S0606002.1:151607-164973 GCA_001188425.1 Eucidaris tribuloides | reverse complement strand
TACTACTACTACTACGTACTACTACTACTACTACACTACTACTACTACGACTACTACTACTACACTACTACTACTACGACTACTACTACTACTACTATTACTACTACTACTACGTACTACTACTACTACTACTACTGCTACTACTACTGCTACTTCTACTCGTGACAGTATGTTATAAACACTTCATCTATTGCTATTTCTCTATCAATGATTATAATCGTTAGTGATACCCATTCTTCAAACCTGTCCAACAATAACTTTTTAACGATACTCTTTGAGATGGTTAGATGTGAAATCATTAACATAAAACTCGGTGCAGCATATCCAAAGCACTTAAACCATATCAAAAAATCACGCCACAATCTGCACCCACTTCAAAAGGTCGTCATAATCGTCACAGTTAATCTTTCTGTCCGAACCAGCCCACAAATCGTGAGTAAGTGTCGTAATATATCATTCGCACCTTGATTTATAAATGACAACACATAGACAGAAAGTACTTCAGTCTCAACATGGTAAAGGGACGTCAAACTTTTCAAACAATTTATGAAATATACAATCGGAGGGGTTATTTGAAGATGTATCAACAGTTCTACCATCACCCGATGTTTACTTCGTGCATGTAAGAGAATATTTTTTCTCGTAAACATTGATTCTGATTGGTCTATTTGCGTGGGTAAGTCGGAGGCGTGTGTGGGGTTGGTCCCCTTAAAATGGTCCGATTTCCCAACTTGAGGATGAGAACGGCAACCTCTTGACATTGACATTGTTTTCCCCCATTAAATCATCAAAGAGAAAGTGATCACAGGTTGTGAGTCGTGAAATTACTGCTGCCTACATTATTTTACTGCATTTCTTTTGCACACAGCAGTCACAAATATCCCTATAAGTAGGCCTATCTGCTAAAGCAACCTGTATTGTGAGAAATGTTCCAGACAGTCAAAATTTGATACAGAAATAAGTGAACAAATTTGCATCTTTAGATAATAATGGGAATACTATAAAACTGTTGTGATCATTGTTTATATACTTAAACCCGAGTCTGATTAAAGTGAATTTTTAATACAACTTAAGTTTGAAGAAGGACTTGCGTTTTAGGATAACTTTTATTTCCTTTCTATTTATTTACAGAAAATCGTTTTTGACGTCCCATCGCCACACCATTATTTTCAGATAAAATTTGTGTTTGATTTTCATTTTATTCCGTGGGACATTTTTATTTCGTTATTTTTTGATTGCTCATACTGTCCATTTGTCAAACAAAACATCAAGAGTGAATGACATTCCTATCAGTGATTTTGAATCTAATCTTTTTCGTGTTACATTAATAGTTTCATCAGAAAGAAATGTATCAATAACTGGATTGATGGGTCAAAAGAAAAAAGATAAATAGACAAATAGATAGATAGGCAGATAGATAGATAGATAGATAGATAGATAGATAGATAGATAGATAGATAGATAGATAGATAGATAGATAGATAGATAGATAGATAGATAGATAGATAGATAGATAGATAGATGGATTGATGGATAGATTAAAAAATCATTATTTAACATGTGGGTTTTAACGATTTTTTCCTCGAAAAATAGTTTATTTTCAAAATAACACTGGGAATCGTCTTTTGATCTTATCTCAATCTTATCACCAACCAAGAGGGCGCTCTTCTTCAAATGAGATTATTCATGATGTCTTTGATATGTAGCTATGTAGTTAAGTGTATTTTGTGTTTTTTTGATGAAAAATATTGCGCAGTATTTTGAAGCAATAATGCAATTGGGTTATTTATTTTTAACAATTGAAAATCAAAAATCGCAAGAGATTAAAAAGAAAATATGGTCCTCCGAAAGTCATTAACACTTCGCAAGCTAAAATTACGCCTGTGCACAATCGTACGTAATAATCATTTATCACCTTCACCTTTGTAAAGGAACCACTAGAAAATAGCTAGTGTTCTTTGTAACCAGATAGAAATATTACCATTTTCAATACCGCAATACGAAAGCAAATTTCAAAGAAAGTCTTAAAAGAACACTTGTTCTTATCCACTTAGAATAAATCCCGCGTCACTGCTAACCTGCATACATCCGAGTTGGCCGATGAATGAAAGTTGAAACATTTGCGTCAGTTATTTAGTTCATAAATAAAAACAAACAAACAAAATAAACAAAAGCAAACCACAGCATATAGGCTGCAATAAAACACCATTCATACAGTTTATACTTTATAGATTAAGATATCAGAAAATTTTGATAAAAAGAAACATTTCTTTGGTACTTTTCCTTTTATCCGGAAAAAAAAATTGAAAGCAGTTGGTAAAACCCGGTAAACATTGTAAGTTCATATGCAAAGCAATTTCATGATAAGATTACAATTGATATCACTCTTTTGAAATATTTTTCTCACCGGGCTAGCGTTACCAAATGTCTTTTTAAAAATCTTTACTGATAAAATTACATCTTCATTGATTAAATAAATTGAATAATGAATAATACAAATCTACGATACTCTTTATATGATAAGACAGAGAAATATGCACTTATCAATTATGATTATTATCATTATTAATATAATTTATTCGGCAAATCAAAGATACATATAAACAAATCAGAAGCAAAAATAAAAGTAATATTAGTTGTGCAAAGTATTGTGATTATTGAAATATTGAAATCAACCACATGAACACGGGGGAAAGAAAAAGATTAACTTAATAACTTTGATCCGAGAGTTAGCTTTCCCAGTTGACGTGGCTGCATATGTATACACGTTTCTAATGAATATATTTATATAATTAAGAAAATTAAGACGTAATTAAGTGTATACGTCTATGGAAGCAGAATACAAAACACAGGAAATTAAATATGAAATCTTCCATGTTTTAGATGTACTGGTAACTTTGCACTTTTCTTCTCCAAAAGGTATTCCGTGTCCTTCATACATGTGCTTTAAATTCTACAATATTAGGTTGTTGCATTTATCTCCAAAAGTGAACATTAGTAGGCCTATTTGAAAACAAGGCTAAGGTATACTGCCTCCCCCCCCCCCTTGACAAAAAGACATAACTGACTTTTTTTTTTCAAAATTGAGGGGACTCAGTACATCATGTTAAACATGCCGAACAAAAAAATATCAATTAGAAGTGTCCCTTTGTTTCATAATCCGCTTGTTAGAATGACACTGAATAGGGCTTTACGTGCATGAACAAAATACATTTTGCTCAATATCTCCAAAACACCAAAATGTCAGTTATGCCCTTTTGTCATGGGGGTGCAGTATAGTGTCTCCACTCTAGGGCGTGAACAACAAACCCAACTTGAAAGTGAGTTGTCGTTGAAGAATATTGCCATATTTTGTCGTGTTTACTTTTCGCATTGTTTATGTTTACTAAATTGCGTCTTCATACAGACTTACATACCAACTCTTGGTCTACGTGATACAAACCAGTAATTCCATAATGTAGTTCTGCAAGACGAACAGTCCAGTTGGCAAACGAGTACGCCATAGATCCCCCGCGTTCTTTTGAAATTTATGGCGTACACCGCGCTCCGCTCTGTACAGTGACAGTTATGACTTGCGTATTTTACGACCGATAATTCACATGGTCCAAACAATAAAGGGAATTTGAGCTAAAAGATCAATTTCAAGTTCAGAAACGACCGGCGAGGGAAACGGAGAAATCGAGCAAAATGGAAAACACGTCCAACAGGATTCTAGGACAAGGATTGTAAAGCATTTAAGCCGGGAGAAATGGTATCGATGAACTAATGCCACGTTTTAATACTTGCTTCGGGGCCGATTTAAAGACTCGTTGGAGCACTACGAAACCAAGTGAAATTTAATGAGGCCTACACCTAAGTTGTAACAACTGTTACATACGAAGGTTTTGGAAGTTACTTGTAAGATAAAGTTTCATGAATTACATCGAGTACCTTAGTGGTGATGAAGCCTTATACAAAGTCAATAATGTGATATTATTGCTAGAGGTAAAACTACACAGTCAGTGCGAACTAATGTGAGCATAGGATTTTTTTTTGAATGTTCGATAGTGTGCCAAAACTACTCCATATTGAAGACTTTTGTAGAACACGTCAAATTCCAAGTACATACCTGGGCCAGGTTTTACTTTTGCATCACAGCTTTCATAGATTGTGAAATGCATTTCAGAGGTTATCCAGGACAAAATGTTAAAGGAAGGGCGTCAAAATGGTCAAGCTAAATATGAAGACAGGAGAGAAAAAGTCCCTTCTTTCTCTTGAAATATTAATTTCAAACATCAATAATGAGACTGGGGAGGGGGGGGGCGCTCCGACAGTCAAGTGTACAACAGCTTGAAATAGAATCGAGGGTATTTTTCTTACCATCCACGACTTCTGTGAAATATTGTAAGACTATGTTTTCATATTCACAGATCAGCTCCAAATATAACAATATTGTCTCTGCCACACTCGTATCCAAATCAATAGGGGCCATGAGGAGCTAGTCTGAGTGGGTGTGGGATTCAATTCCTTCAATTCAATTCTTCTATTTTCTATAATTTTCTCTAATGATGTTTTTCTTGGCTTGACAATTCAGGAAACAAACTATGGAAAATGTTGATCGTCCTTTTGGAGGACTGTGTTCCCTAATTTACAAAGTAGCTCATATTCGTCCCCAGTGAAGTTAGCAGGCAGGCTCAGCCATGAGAAACATCCTACCTCGGAGCGAGTTTGATATAGTGGGGAATGGGAGGGGAAGGGGTTAGGCCTATCTACATTCAACAGTGACACGAGCCGGGGGGGGGGGTACTCAGATTATAGTCGGAAGAGGGTGTGCCACTGCGAACTTCGAACCCATACCAAAATCTAAGGGTCCTTTTGCCGTAAATAGGCACCCATGTCTAAGTGTTTCAAAAATTTTTGACGCGCGAAGCGCTGAAAACTTGAAGAGCCATA
Source organism: Eucidaris tribuloides (assembly GCA_001188425.1). Classification (NCBI taxonomy): domain Eukaryota; kingdom Metazoa; phylum Echinodermata; class Echinoidea; order Cidaroida; family Cidaridae; genus Eucidaris; species Eucidaris tribuloides. Next base: position 160,041 of record JZLH01S0606002.1, on the reverse strand, counting down.
TGTTTCGCCGCGTAAAGCGGCACCTCAAATGTGAAAAATTGTTGAGTGTTTTGAAATTTGTAAAATGGGACCCATGTTAGCGATCATTTTTGATGAAAGGGGACCATGTCTAAGGATTTTTCTTGAAAAAGTCACCCTTCCAGCGGCACATCCGGTATACCCAATTTACGTGAGTACCCCATCCCCCCCCCCGCGGACACGAAATTCACTAAACATTCATTATTTCCGTGTACTTCTTAACAGCATCATACTTCAAAGTTATTGACATATCGATCCTCGTATATTCTTATGTAAATCAATCATGTATGCTTATTAGCTAAAATTATAATTCTATTTCTCTTTCTTGTCCAATATATTGAATGCCCAAAGTGAGGAAACTAAATGTGATTACAAACGGACAATACAAAGAAATTCGTGGCAACACTATAAACAGTCATCACATCCATGTAGTCAACAATTGGAGTACGCTTCCAGACAGAACAAATACTTATTAAAGTACAACTCTAACTGTAAAACTACACTTTGCCTTATGTCATATCGACACAATTCTAAACTGTCAAACTTTATGACCTAATTCTAAACTAGGTCGAATTTGGAAAGAGTTTACACCACATGTGCATTATTCGAAAATATTCCAATTGTATGTTTCGAAGAACAGCTGGACCAAATGAAGTTCATTTCATGCTTGCAGAAGTGGTCTCTTATTTCAGTTAACCTCACGGGATGGTTACCCCCATTTTCCCCGCTGAAATAATGACATGTAATTGTTAACAGCACACTCATTACATTATATTGTCCTCTATAGGTACTTATTCACTCGTGAACTAATGTCACTATTTATGGTAAAATTGGAATTGGTCCTGAATTTAAGACATAATGCAATCAGAATCAGAAAGTATGTTTACAGTTTCTGCTGTGAAATTACCGCAGTCATCATATGTTTCCGCTTTGCTGTACAATATTATTGGAAAATGTTGTGATGGTGACATTTGCTGTGTAGCTTTGTGGGATCATTTTTATCGGGACCGGAGATTAATTCAATGTTATATAACATAACATAGTATAATGTATACACATGTTCTAATTTCCAACAAAATATAACATAACATAGTATAATGTATACACATGTTCGTAAATTAATGCTTGTTTCTCCTCAAGTAAACATATTCAATCCTTGCAGCCTATACTGACATAATGTTTCGCCTCATTTAGTTTTTGAGGGTTTTTTTTTTCTTACTTCTCCTAGTCATGTTATCGCCCTTTAACAACATACATGTAAACGCATATGTCACGATCATGTTCTTTGCAGACACCGTACGCTCGCTTGTTTCAGTGTATTGGACTCCTTCCTGAAACCTATAAGAACCCCCTCCCCGGAAATTCATCACCTTTAGACGTTTAAGCCCCGTTTCCGACCAGTTGTGCCTTTTGTTTCCGTTGTCGAGTTTCTCCTTGTGTACCTGGTCAAATTTTCGCGATGGGCTGTTCCCTCGACCGTGTTCTCACGGCGAGCAAAACGTGATTACAAACGTGATTTCAATTGACGATCACTCTGATAAGCCTGTTCGCAGTTTCATGGTCGGTAAAATGACCCCATGATACCCATGGCCCTGGGAAGCGGGGGTTTAGTTGGTTTTAATAAAATCAGAAAAATGAGAGAAACATTTTAATGAAAGTTTGGCAAAAATCCACCAAAGAACACAACAGAGTTATGAAGTTTCAAAGTTTTATTTTTGTGACGTCACGTGCGAGCAGCTCCTCATTATGTAGTGTAATATAAATTCCATAAATTGCCATATTTTAATGGTTTATGATAATTGAATGGTTTTTGTTTTCATAGAAGCCTGTATAAATTAATGTTTCTGGTAATACATTGAATGCACAAGTAAATTCGTTTTCAAATTTCTGAGAAAACGGAACTTTTATGGAATTTCACATGACATATGGGGAGCTGCTCGCATCGGCGTCACAAATTTAAAACTTTGAAACTTCATAACTCTGTTATTCTTTGGCAAATTTTCGCCAAACTTTCATTGTTTTTTTTATAATTTACACAATATTCACAATGTCATTTTTTTCTTAACTTATTCCTGTTATTTGCCGGCTACATCTTCCTTTAAGAGAGACATTTGAGAGCAACCATTCGTGTAGCGATGGAGAGCTGTGTGAATTGCTTTTGTTAAGTTTTGCTGATATCCGGCACCTTTACACGTTCCGATGTCTAGCTGGTACATACGTGAATATTTTGTAACATAGCTTACATGAAATAAATAATATTCAATAGTCATGATAACCTCTATCTGCACATGCGCAAATTGCAACATATGACTTTTTGCCTGCTATTTGGCTGTGAATACAATTTTGACCGGCAAAATTTTCTCGACGGATTTGACCCCTACTCCATAAGATTTTACCGGCACCGCCCCTGGTTGCACTGATAGAAAAGGTTGTCCAAATGTTACAAGAATTTTAGGAGACGAATGCCAAAAAACAACGACCAAGATCCCTGGATAAGTCATATGTTAATTACGGACACATGTCAAGTTATAGTGACAAATGTGTCGTGAGATGATCACGTGATCTCGTTTCTGTGTTTCAGTTATTATCAAGGACATAGATGTCAGAAGATCGTGTTTTATACAATTCCAGAAAGAAATGCTCCAATTGCGGTGAATTGTGGAAATTACTTTAGGAAACTATGACGTGAGATAAATAGCATGTATCGAATAAATCACTTTTTTTCTTACAATTAAAATGTTATTCGTCATCATGCACGTCTGTTATCAATCAAAATTCTGAATTTTCTTCTGATATCAGAGGAATTTCATATCAAATATGGATGCAAGTATCGGAGATGACCCAAACTTTCTCGAATTCAAAAACCACATTGAGCCGAAGTTTGATTTCAAAATATAAACTGAACAAAGTGGGTTAGTGGGACTGTATTCTGGTATGAATTATAAATCAAACACATCTTAGTATTATGTGTTTGCGTCAAAGAGCTATTTCGTAAAACGAGACATCGTAATACATTAATGCAGGTATCTAAGATTGTTGTTAAATAGAAAACTGTCCACCATAAGCCTATAAAAACTCCTTAATTTCAAGGAATATTGGTATCATCAGCAAACTGTGTCATATCTCGCCTACAAAATATCCTAATTATGTTGTGTAATATTGCAATTCGTTGTTTATGCTAATACCTACCCTTCTAAATTGGATTGTCTGTTCAAAGTCCACAAACGTTTTGCAAGAATTTGTAGTTTTAGTGATTTTATGGCACTATTAAAACCTTTATTTATATCTTTAAACATTCTTAACATATACCAATTGAACAAAATACTGTATGGCAAATTAAATTTCAAAATCAGGCTGAATATAATTCCCGACACAATTTCAAGTATGTTTGTATTAAATAATAGTGCACACAATTATGAAACAGAAACAGACATCAATATCATCTGTGAAATATTACTAAACAATTTACTTTTCATTTATTTCGATATTCTGAACCATGCTTATGGAATACTATACCAAATGATATTATTGAATCCAAATCACTAAATACGTTTAAAAGGAAATTAAAAACCTGATCAAATATACTTCATAAATTATTCTGCATACCTGTATGAATCCAAATAGTTGTCTATTGGGAGGAGTTACTCGTTCTGTTTATACAAATATTGTATCTCTTTTCATTCCACCGTTGTGTTATGTTGTCTGTCTGTTTGTAATTGTGTAATCGTAATGTACTTTTCCTTATTTAATTGTAACATATTTATGTAATTTTTTTTATAGGAATACTGCCTTGACAGAACGTTCTGACGTTTAATGCAGTCTTCCTCAATTCCAAATTGTTCTGATAATGTATTGCATTTTTTTTTTCTGTTGTATTTGTTCTTTGCGTGTTTTTTAATCTGGAATTGAAATACATTTGAATTTGAATTTGAATTTGGTTTTGTACACAATGTTCACAATATATATACAGGGTGGCCCAGAAAGAATGCTACGAGTATGATCGCTAATTTCCTCATCATTATCGGCAAAATGTCTTAAATTTTTATTTCGTTGTTAGAACAATTCTTTTTCCAATAAAATGATACCAAGATTAGTTGATTTTTGTTTAAAGGGCGGTTTGATTCTAGGGCCAATTTTTTTGGAGGCAATTGCAATTTTCCAAATTTTTCCAATTTATTCAACAGGCGGCGGTTATCGGAACGCCTGATATGTCTGGCGTCTCGCTTGGCATATACCGGATCATAACCGACGATGGGACAAAGGGGCTGGAATGCTCCTTCGCTTTCATAAGGAAGGAGCGATGCGAGCTTATGTCTCCATTGTCATCGCGGTTTGTCCGGTATGCAAGCTGAGACGCCAGAATATTCTTCAACGTTTCGATGACCGCCGCTGCTTGAAGTAATTGGCCAAAATAATTTGGAAATTGCACTTGCCTGCCGAATAAATAGCCCTAGCATTCAAAACGCCCGTACTCAAAATCAAGTGATCTTTGGTATTCATGTTATGGAAAAACGAATGTATCTAAACCTAAAACGAAATAAAAACTAATGACATTTTGCAGATTATTGATGAAGAAATTAGCGATTTACTGTTAGCATTCTTTCTGGGCCACCCTGGTATTAGAGCCTATTCCCTGAGATTGTCAGTTTTAAGAAGGCATTATTTGGTCAGAAAACAGGCGGCATTATTTGCCCTGTTTTAACAACTTCAACATTAAAACTAGACAAAATTGGACCCTTTTATGTAAAATAAGACAAATAGACCAATTCATCACAAAAACGGCGCAAGTTTGTCAATTAAGAATCTCACTATAAGATTAAATAATCTTTAAAGAATGAATTGAATGTCGGCGTTCAGCAAATTTGTTAAAGCTTTCACTAATTTTGTTTTTGCTTATTTGTTCTTGTATTCTCTGAAGGGATGATACATGCTATGTTTCACTCCCCTTTAATTATCGTTATGACAGATAGGCGACACAAAATATTATGCGAGGAGAATGAATGTAGCGAACATTGTTTCAAGCTTTATTCATCTTAACATCTGTTTAGTATGCACTTTTATCAGGGAACACGGCACTACATTATATAAACTGCGCATGCGTTCATTGCAGAAACAACCCGACGGAAATTAGTCAACCTGTTTGACGAAACTGAATTACATAATAATTCGGTAAAAGGACATTTATCCTTGGTTATCTAAAGGGCAAGTGAATTGATTAGGAGCATATTGAAGGCGCCTCAAGAAACTGAAATCCGTTGAGAACAGTATACCAATGCATACATTAAATTTATTATTAATCTCGGTGGGCGCGCTCTCTCATGAATTGGTTTACTTCAGGAGAAACAATGCATTCATATACATGTAACATTCATTATTTCGAACGTAATATCCACGGGTTTATAGCTCGGCGGTCGGCCGCCGGTCGGTAGTAGCCGGCACAAACCGAAGGCCGACCGCACTGAGCTGAATTTAGTAGTCCTCCGACCGGACCACAGAAAACCTTTAAAATAGACTGCTAAATGTTTTAAATTTTTTTCTATTATTAAATGTGTTATTCTTGAGCTTTAAACATCATTACATTTCAGCGAAGAGGTATTTTTGTAAAATAAAATGCTTCCAAATGCTTGTTTTCTATGTGGAAACCCAGGAGCGCTACGCTCGCTATTTGCTCGTTCCGCTTGCGTAACTCTTCCTTACGGCCGGCACAGAAATCTTTTTCTAGCCTATTAACCTGGTAATATCATAAATGTGTACTAGCACATTTTTGCCCAGAGTAAATATTTCCTAAAACATGCAATTGAATACACTGTCTTGCAGTAATATTGAAACTACACTAAGAACAATAGTTTCAACTTTGCACCTTTAGCAATGTCCCACACTGGGAGCTCCTTACAAGTGCAATTTTGCACCTTTCACACTGGGTGCCACCTTTTACGGTGCAACTTTGCACCTTTAAATTTCTGGAAAGGGCTGCAAGTTTGCACCCGCAAGTGCTCCCAGTGTGACATTGCGTCTGCACCTTGAAAGGTGCAAAGTTGAACTATTTTCTTAGATTGTGAACTTGAAGCTTAGGAATATATTGTTTCACATCCTATACAAACCTGTAATAGGCAAGAGATAAAAAACCCTGTTTTTATCTCAGAGAGATGGTAGTGCTTTTCTTCTTTTGAGGAATTATAGACTTTTAACCCTTTACATTGCCGATAGTCAGCAAGATATTGCCACCACTTAATACACACTAATGCCCATTAGACTTAGTAATTTTCTCTGGCACGTTAAGAGTTCATTTAATCGAGCTCTGCTACCATGCTTGAATACACAAATTAAACTTAACAAATCGCTGCTTTGTTAACATTGGTGAAGATTAAAGAACATTGCACTTTCAATTTCGCATTCACTTTCGGGAAATAAACACAATCAACATTTATCATTCGGTCGCCTTAGTGGTGACAGCAGGAGAAGAACGCAAAATGCAAGGTAATGAGTGCATTCTTTTAATTCGAGAATTAAAATTGCCAATATAGCAATATCTTGTTTCAATAGCAATGGTTCCGGGAGCAAAATGTGAAACGAGTTCTTTCACACAGAATTTTTATTTCTCCAAAAATTAAGTAAAAAATGCAAAAAATTTAAAATCAGAAACTTCCACAATTTTGTAGATTTCACCATCACATGTAAATTTTACAAATATTATTTAAATCATTATGTTAAATTAAATGATAATTTAATAATATTTCTTAAAATTTACGTGTAGGCCAAATCTACAAATGTATATTGCCAATATAGTTTACATAAAATTTGTGTAAATTCCCTTCTTAGGTAAAAATTTACACAACCAAATTGTGGAGTTCCTATTTTACATTTGACTTAAGTTTTGTAAAAAAATCTGTGTGTTCTACAGAAAACGATATAATTTTCCATTATTGTATAACAATTTATTCATATTCTGTTAAAACTAAATGTGAATTTATCTTTTACATAATTTATTATCATAAATATCTCAACATCCATTTACCTATTTTTTGTTTCTGTTGACTATGCTAACAAACGCTGCTCCCCCACTGGTTCCTTCCATCCAAATGAGTTAGCACATTACCCCGAATTCTGAAATCATCTCACACTTTACGTGTCGAACCTTACTTTAAGGACGTTTTGTTTGCGAGCCACCCATCGTCTCAGAAGGCACCCTATTCAAATTCCCCAGAAAGTAAATGCACTATAAATGAACCTAACCTGAACAACTGCCAAAGGAAAGTGGATTTTGTCATTTTCATTCTATTATCTTTCTTTCCTGAATATTTTCCCTTAAGGTAGAGATATATAGATATATTAATGTTTCTGAATATTTCAAACAAACAACCACCAGATCCGCTGAATATTAAACGTGTGTAATGCTATTAAATAATCAAAATGACAAGATGGTCCACTTTGGCCGAAATAAGCAAACAACGTTCTTTTCAACATTTTTCTTCTATTTCAGAAACACTGAATTATTGATAATGTAAATCTGTGTGCTAAAATGTTACAATTCCCACAGCATGTCATGTTTGTTTTGATCAAAGGTAATCCTGCTGAAATAAACCGGTTTAAAACAGTATTATTAATGCGTCAGGCCTGATTAACATAAGTGCTAAGCAATTTATATACCTGTGTAGTGAAAAATATTTTTTTTTAATGTATTTTGTACTTCGGAAGCTAGATATTCTCCTGACCAAAATATCGATTTTAACTCTCATAATGAATATTAAGGATCATGGTGACTGATTTTTGATTTCACACCAAACCGTTTTTCTCAGATCTGTAGGTATAGGCTACAGAGAATACAGTCGTAAACTTTGATTACCAATATTCAATTTATTCCCGGCGTTTTGGTATGTCAACGACTAGTTTTAACGACGCGTGTATACAATTACAATTACGTACGTCAAATGAATTCTGTTTGAGCAGTTTTATAGGGCTTATTTTCACGAACCTCGACTTTTCTATCCCCGCAAGGCTTTTCGTGTCGTGTTGTGACAGATTTAGTGTGAATTCTTTACATTATAAATGATTTTAACTTATTTGGGTTGATAAGTTCACTTACGTGCAAATTATGAACACAATCCTTTAAGAGGAAAGTAATTTGTTCAGAGTATAAATAGCCATTTTTCTTTTTGGTCTCCTTAACATTCTTCACGATACAGACGTTTAAAGTCACCTCGCCCAATTAAAGTTCGCAGACGACACTGATGATAAGAAATTGCACACACCCTCGTAACAGGTTGCTTAAGTGCAAGTCAATAGAACGCCTTACCAATGTGATATAGTTCATGTGATTCAGTTACTGTCTAACAGTTGACCATCACTGGCATTCACAGCAATGTCCAGTTATTATGTCCAGTCCGAGTTGTACAGCCACTAGGTCATCTCTCCTTTT
>JZLH01S0606002.1:127018-144328 GCA_001188425.1 Eucidaris tribuloides | reverse complement strand
AGAGGCGTCGTGGCTCAGTGGATAAGGCTTCGGTTTCTCGACCTAGAGGTCCGTGGTTCGAATCCGCTCCGTGCCATGGAGGTTGTGTCCTTGGGTAAGGCACTTTATCCCCATTAACTCGTCCCTCGGATATGACGTAAAGCCGAAGGTCCCGTGGTGAGACGGAAACACCTCAGCACGCAAAAGAAACCACGCATTTCATCAAAAAGAGAAGGGTGAAAACCCGGTGTTGTGGTCACATATCCATATGCAAAAAACTACCCGGGACTGGATGCCTGAGGGTAACAGTGATTAAATTCACTTTTCTAGTCCCTGTCATCCGAAATGATGACGAAGCAATAATAGTAATAATTTGACTGCATTGATCACAGCATTTTGCATTTTTATGGCATCAGGGGCATCGCTTTAAACTGGTTTCAGAGTTATTTATCAAATAGGAAACAATTTGTAAATAAAGCTAATTTTTCTTCTGATTTTAAAACTATTTCTGTTGGTGTGCCACAAGGTTCTATCTTGGGACCACTTTTATTTTTACTGTATATCAATGATTTGCACTATGTAGGCGCCGTCACACTATGACGAATTGGCATTGCGTACCGCGAACGAATTAAATTGAAAAATTCCAAATACGCACAGCATTCCCAGCGAATGAATTCCGTGTGGGTGAGTTCAACCGAACCGAACGTACTGACAGCGAATCACAAACGTCTCCATCACCATTTCATAACTTATCATTAGCTTACAGACAGTGATCTCTAATCGAACGACTAACGAGCTTTGCGTACGCTACGCGTACAGTTTGCAAATTCAAATCGATCACTTGGTGTCTGTCTGCATTTACGAACATATACCTTCTTGAACTCGACGTCATTTTTGTCCCATCATTCGAGTTTGGGTATCTAATTTCCCCCAGTATGCCGTTATCCAAGAGAGCCAAGATTTGTATTTGGGCAGTTCCATGGTAACAGAATGACAGTCAGACTCATTTTTTGGACTTTCTTACCAGTGTAAAACAAAAAGTCATTATTACAATGTCAAATATGCTACCCAATTCTATGCATATTAGTGGTTTACACAATTTCTTTCATTTTTTTTTTCAACAAAATCATTTCCGTTAATGAATCTTGCATAATAATGAGCTTGGTAACGGAATGACGCGAAAAGAGACATGGTTTTTCACAAGATAGATGTTTTTCCAAAATTCTGTGAATAATATGATTCAACTGTGTTTTAAAGGTGCTAAATTTGAAGATTAGAGTCTTACATATAACTTGATTCATGAAACTAAGCATTTTCTAATTTGACTAATTGATTACAGCTCAATTAGTGGATTAACGTTTGGTAACGGAATGACGGTAACAGAATGATGTCAGGATTATTCTGAAAATATTCTTCACTGCTGCACAGTGCACACTATTTCAAGGAAAAAACTGCTGAAAAATAGTAATTTTGCTGTTTTTTGCATAAAACTGAGAATTTTTGCTATGTAGTCCCACATATAGCATTCTGTGTACTGTTGCTGTTTCTCCTAGAAGATGGCTTTCTAGAACCAAAAGTTGGGGCAGAAATGATGACCCCCATCATTTCTTTATAATTCATAGGCAATCAAACCACTGAAATGTAAAATGACTAGAGATAAAGCCATTTTATGAAGTTTTTGGTTTGTCCACTTTCGCGTGGAACTGCCCATTTGTATAGTATAATAATGTTAAGATAAAACATTAAAGGTTAGTGATATGATTGAAAACACTTTAAAACGCGTCAAGAACCAAATGAGTTGAAATATATATCAACTATACACCAACTGGAGTGGAGCCCCCAGCTGGAAGGATTTGTCTCTAATTTACTTCAGGAGAATCAAGCATGAACATACCAGTATTTTAAGTTTATCAGGGCACGATAAAAATAGGACCCATAGAGAGCCACACAGCAGGTTTCCTGCCACAAGGGATATTGACATTAGTAATTTTAGAATAAGTCAACGTTTGACAACAAGATTTTAACAGGAGAATCCTTGCATAGTTTACTTGATTCTAGCGTATTTTCAACCCCCCCCCCCCGAGTAGCGTAGCCAGCTTTTTGCCATTGGGGGGGGGGGGGCAAGGCACCCGAATGTACCGACGAACTCCCGACGTACCGACATAGGCTATTCATTTTGTATAATGATAACAGTTTAATGATTTATGAAGAAAGTGAATACTTGATACACAGGGGCGGGTCTAGTTTTTTGGTAAGGGTTTTTCTTGAGCGAATGGTAATGGGAGAAAATAAAAAAAAAACGTGCATATGTTCGCGCGCGAAGCGCGCCGGAAATTTTCAAAATGTGTTTGCGCGCGAAGCGCGCCAAAAAATTTGCAAGAATTTTGGTGCTCTGCAAAATATTGAAAATTGCACATGCTTTGATAGTATTTTTATGTTAAGTTTAATGGGTTTTGCTGAATGTTTTGCCCACTGTTTTGTAAAATTAAATTTATGCAATAGGCTCATTTTTGCGTTTTCCTGACATCTTACGGTCACTTACATAGCTAAGACCATACAAAATTTTCACTTGCAGGCTCAAGGGGAGCGAAGGGCGCGTTAAACCCCCTAACGCCAACCCCTGTAGATCCACTTTACGTGATAAAAATCATTAAAATTGCTCTCTTCTACTAATTCAAAGTGCGTAATGTGGGTATGCGCGATCTGGTGGAGCGAAGCAAACCGAGCGCCGCTTCAGCCACATCAATAGATTTCAAGTCAAAGCAAAGTTGACATTTCTGCAACCGTAACAAAGCCTTCGTGCATAGTTCTGATTTATTATTTGATATCAAGCCCACCTCAGCAGTACTGCCTAATTTAATAGGAACACATAAGCCCTATAATATATGCAGCAAGTTTTAGTTATTCAAACACTAGATGCTTGAGTAAGAAACATTTTCGAAGTCTGTCGCAGAATAGGAAGTTGGACACGGCGCGGGACGCCCGTGTTCAAATTACAAGGCAATTTGCTGCGCCTTTCTGATTTGGCTGGGCGGCAACGAGGAAACCTGGGCCGAAGAGGCCAAAATATTTGCATCCCACTTTACATGGGTGGCAGCTAAATGTGCCCCGCCAGTATGAAATAGCGTTACTATTCTTTTTCAAGAAATTTTCCTTAAAATCGCCTACACGTTGCTGAAAGTAGTTGAATCTTTTTCAACAGGCTTGTAATGTTGCTAGCGCCTGTTAAACATTTTTGTCGGTAACAATATTAATGCTCGCTCGACAGTGGGTTGATTTGGAACAGCTTTGCTCTGATCGTCAGTACATTACTGACGTTCAAGGTTGAACCGAGCTGCTATCCCCGAATGTCCAGTGCGACAGTGACTCAGGATAAATCATGACAAGCAGGCGGTTCTGCAGATTGGCTTACCCGAAAAATAGACCCTGACAATGCAGAAAATCACTTGCATGCCGCAGCGGCCTCAGAGCCGCAGCGCCGCACGCCTAGAAAAAACACAGAAAACAGCAGTTTTTAACATTAAAAAAAAGTGCCCAATTTCTTACTCAGACTATTTTTTCGTTAAGTAGCTGTTTTGGATGGATATTCTCGTTGCGTACAAACAATTAGTTTTTTTTCTTGTCGGTTCGCCCCAGGCTGCTACTCCGATCGATGAGTTCCTTCGCCTGCTACTACGAAATAATCGAAAAAGCATTCATTGCGCGGGGCGACGGGGCTCCGCCCAAAACTGCGCCTCCCCCTCATGCCCCCCCCCACTTCTTGAGACCCCCTACGCTTAATAGCCTCCCCCGGCCCCTAAGAAAAACCAAAAACAGAAAAAGGGCAGCACCAAATGATTACGCATATGCACGTATAATTCCAGGGCAAATTGATATGAAAGGCAACCTTTACCCAAATTTAATATTCTCGTGAGAAAAATAGTAATAACATGACATCTGGCCAACGGTTAAAGTAATGATAAGCTCGTACTTTTGCAAACGTGCTGTAGAATAGTGATTTTACTGTTTCAAAATATTGAACTTATCAAATTTCATGGTAACTAAATAGGGATCTTTTTTAGAAAGATCTTCTTTTCTTTATGATCATTTCTGAAAATCTGGAAATTGAGTAATTTAGAATTTTCACCTATATGTATTCTTAAACAGTATTGTAAAACTGTTATGAGGAATGGACAAAATATTTCGATCAGGGGATGTTGCATGAAACCTTTTCCCGGAAAATAAAATCTGATAAAATCTGGTATTTTGAACAGAAAATTTTTCCCTACGGTATGAATGAATATATACCGAATTCGATAACAACAATTTTCACATATTACCAGAGACATTTTCCTAGTATAAACATTTTAAGGAACAAACCCCATGGGTTAAGGTGTGCACTTTTCTTGCGCAAACACACAGACACACGCACGCACGCATGCACGCACGCACACACACACACACACACACACACACACACACATACACACACACGCTCACACGCACACATACACACACACATACACACACACAGACACACACACACACGCGCGCGCACACGCACACATACACACACAACACACACACACACACACACACACACACACACACACACACACTACATCACACCACCACATACAAACACACCCAGGTACATAAAACCCAATCTAGCATAGCATGATAAACCACATGGATAGACCATGGGAATAAAATTAATTTAAATTCACATACCACACTCATAAAACGTTCGCGGAGAAAGGCCTCCACTTTATTGTAGATTCAGGAAATGTATTGGTGGACTTACTCGCTTCCGTCCTGTTGACGAATAAAACGTTCGTCATTGCAACCTCAGAGCGTACCGCTGCGCATGTTTGTACTTTGGCATACGTCGATAAATTGTATGGCATGCTTAAATTTTTTCAGCTACGGAACGAACACAACGTACTGTTGCGTATTAAAACGAATAGCAACGACGTCAAAAACGACCCCCAAACGAAACTGTCGTGTGACGACAACGTCAAAATGTTGGCATACGCAATGATACCAATGCCAATGTCGTCACAGTGTGACGTCGCCTTTTAGTGACATTCCACTCCATTTTATTGCCGATGACACAAAGTTTATTTTTACTGGAAAAAATTCCTACTGTACGTAAACCATTTAATGAATAAATGAACTGGAAAAAAATACAAGAACTGGTTTCTTGCCAACGAAACTTTCGTCAACTGTCCGTAAAACCAAATTATATGATTTTTAAACCACGTAAAACGCAATAGATACATGATGAAAGTGTCAATAAAAAAATATTTCTTAACAACCACTGAAATAAAAAAAAGTAGTGTCAAGTGTCAAATTTTCTTTGGATTTTAATTGATTCCTCATTCTAATTCTGTGAAGGAAACATGTCAATGATATCTGCTTTAAAATTCCAGAGTCATCGGTGTTTTTAAATAGACTGAAATCTATCTGGCCGTTGAAGATACTTGTCTAATCTTTATAATACAATGATCTTGCCATATCTTACATATTGCAATATTATCGTGGGGCAGATTGTGCATCAATATTGGTTGCAAAGATTGTCATATTACAAGAAACGTGTGAAATACGTGTAATTACCAAGTCTTTTTATCTTAGGCACATACCGATCACTGGTTTATAAACGTCAAATTTTAAAAATCCATGATTTATATCGCCGATCCAAGTTGCCTCATTATGTTTCTTATTCCAAAAATATGTTTTGCCTAAAATTTAATGAATTCATCCAACAAGAAATTCAAATAAGCTTTATATTCCGTTTTATCGATACAATTTTAGTAGAACACTCGTAAGATACCAGGGACCAATTACATGGAATAACTTGTCCGATGAGCTTAAAAATTGTCGTACTTTACCATGTTTTAAAAGAAATTATAAAATGACCTTGATAAATGCAATACCACATTAACTATCCAATATATAGATACTCGCCTATAAATGTTTTTGTATGTTTTTGTATGTACATGTAGGTGTTTCATTGTCTGTACTTTGTCCGGTTATTTATTTATTTTAAATTTAATACTTTGTAGTTCATAGGGGGTCAGTCTTGATAGGCCAATAGCTTGTAACTGACCCCCCACATCCACTACATTTTTTTATATCGTTCAATTTGATAATTTGTATTGTATACTGTTATTGTGTGTTTTTAAATGTTATATTTGTTTCTGTATTTTTTTATGAGAGATGTGAAATAAATGAAACTTGAAACTTGATAATAAAAGTAATAATAATAATTAATGTCCTGAAAACAAAAATTCTGTAACACAGAATAATTCACAAAACACTACCAGACCTTTAGTCTTTTTGTCAAGCTCACTAAACTGAATCAGTTCATATGCATTATTTAAGTATTATATGAAGACTAATCTGCATGAAACTGGTGCAAAGAAAGATTTAGGTTGGTTTTGGATTGGGGAGGTGCACATCTTGTGGAGGTGGAACGGGCAGGTGCACATCTTGTGGAGGTGGAAAAGGCAGGTGTACATCTTGGGGAGGTGGAACGGGCAGGTGTACATCTTGGGGAGGTGGAACTACAGCTTAAAAATCAGCTCGAAAGAGGTGCAAATTTCTTTTTACTTGCCATGAGCAAAAATCCTCTGCCTCAGCGGGGGAGGGGGAGGGGGTAGGGGCACGTGCACAATAGTTCAATTCAAAATGTAATCACTATAAATACAAAGAAAACTTCCTATAAATCATCAATGTATTTACACAATGCTATTTTCCAAGCATGCAAATCCACCGCCATGACTGCATTGAATTTTTCGAGGTGTTGGCGATTCATCAGCAAATCCTGATATCAATATGTCATCCAAATACATCGAGCATTTTTCCCCTCGAGGACTAATCCCAAAAGTAGTGTTGCGCCCTACTTGTTCCCGACATTACTTGTTCTAAATCGGTCACATTAGTAATTTTCCTGTATGTGACTGGGGGATCATGAAATAATAGTAAAACTTCTCCACCCCTCCACGTCCACCTTATTCATTTGTTTCCGATCCAGCATATGAATGGTGTCATGAGCTCGACTGCTTGTTTCACCTGTCCGTTGTTTACGTGAGAGCACAATTCGACAAAACTTACATGTCCTAACTTCCTTCGAAGACCTCTCAACTCTACTTCACACTTAAATAATTTGATGCGGTAGGTTGCCCGTCAAAACAGCTATTATTTTCTGAAAGTGATGCCACACAACATCCATGCTGTCGGTAAAGTGTTGTTGCCAAAATTTATTGGACATAAGATAACACCGTATTAAGAGGGAAGCAGGAGAAGTTATTTCATCCCCATATCTCAGACTATTCTAAGCAATTAGAATTAAAATCAGAACTTCAGGAAAATTGCAATTTACGGGGATTCTTCATATTTTGGTCCAAGAATCTATCAGGTTTTTCACTATGTTTACGAAACCAAAGTGAGTTCCTAATGCTGTACCCTTGACAGAACTCATGTGATTCCACGAAGAAATGCCAATTCCCGTTTACCAAGCATTATGAAGCTTGTTCTATTCAATTTCTGGGGAAAATAGTAATACAAATATTTAACTGTTTAACATTCTGTCTACATCGACAGAATCTGGTCCAAGAATCTATAAGGTTTTTCACTATGTTTACGAAACCAAAGTGAGTTCCTAATGTTGTACCCTTGACAGAACTCATGTGATTCCATGAAGAAATGCCAATTCCCGTTTACCAAGCATTATGAAGCTTGTTCTATTGAATTTCTGGGAAAAATAGTAATACAAATATTTAACTGTTTAACATTCTGTCTACATCGACAGAACATGCCTATTTACAAATGTCTGTTGCAATATCATTTGGATAAGAAATATTTAGGAGGCTATAGATATCAACTATTATCTATCAGATTGATACCGCAGCAGTCATTCGGAAACTTTGCGCTCGTACTTTTGATTTATTGGCATCTTCAAAATGCTAATCTCTCCCCACACTGATAAGACAAAATCGGAAGATACGTTTCATGAAATACCATGGCAGGAAAGGGTGGGACCTTAGCGCAGACTCTTTAAAGACACATTTTTAAAATTTGGGAAGGTTCAATTAAAAAAAAAAGGTCAAATTTTGATATCGAAGCTATACAACAGTGCTTGAATGAACAAATAAACACCCCAGAATAAAGTTATACTGCTACTGACAAGATTATGTATGGATATACATGGCAAAGCACCGATTGTTTTGAAATACTTTTCTATTTTAAAAGCTTCACAATTTCACATTATAAGAGACACTTGTAGCATAGAGGATTATGTATCTCAGTCTTTTGGTGTTTTTTTTTTTAATTAGGAACATTGTTAAAGTATCCCTTTAACGACTGTGCCAGTCAACCATGTTATAAATGTTTTAATCGCAGAAGATATTTGTATACGATGTGGGTGAAAGAGATACTTGTTTAGTCTCGGAGGAAAGTGCGATTACTTAATCCACCCAGAGTTGTGCTAATTATCCACTGCTGAAAGCGAAGGTTTTCATCGTTCCAAGACATAAAAAGGCCAAGGCCAGTTTAATTTCATCGATGAATGACATGCGATTCCGAGATTGTACTTTAAACGGGACGTTATTCTTCGCTTTCCAGGGACCATGAACTTAAAGTGATAGTCTAACATTGTGGAGCTTCAATTTTAAAAATTGTCAAACTTTGATATCTGAGCTACGTAGTAGTGTTCAAATGGACAAAATAAACACACTAGAATCCAAAAGTTTGGAAAGTTATGTTGCCAATGGCAAGATATGAATGGATAAACAATTAATACTCGGGGCGAGTAAAAAAAAATAGCCTAGATCTACACGCAGTAAGTCTATGGGAGGAAATGGGCAGGTGAATCCGGTCAAGTAACGATTTTCACTTTTTTAAAGCACTGAATAATCATTTTGAAATACATTTTTTTCAGGGCTTCATTTTTAGACCTTATCAAAGACACTAGTAGCATGGGGAATCATGTGGCTCAGATTTTTTGTGGGCCGCCCAGCGTGCTGGAAGGCACACTTAGCTTTCGCTTGTATGGATGGATGGATGTATGTAATGGATGGATGGATGGATGTCTCTCGTCAACCATTTCACACCAAAAAGGTGAACATCACCAAGAAGACAAGCTCCGATTTGGATGCCACTTGGCATGTTGGTAGTGCCGGGTACAAGAGTTATCCATGCAAACCGATGACGAAAAATATGCATATTAATGACCTCATTTGCATATTTCTTCTGATTGGCTAATAAGAACAAAGGTGAACTTCAACCACTTTCCATTGTCCGATTTCGATACCGCTCGGCATGTGGGTAGTGTCACGTACAAGAGTTACCCATGCAAACTAGTGACGAAAAATATGCATATTAATTACCTCATTTGCATATTTATCCTGATTGGCTAATAAGAACAAAGGTGAACTTTAACCACTTTCCATAATCCGATTTCGATGCCGCTCGACATGTGGGTAGTGCCACGTACAAGTTTTATCCATGCAAACTGATGACGGGAAATATGAATATTAATGACCTCATTTGCATATTTCTTCTGATTGGCTAATAAGAACAAAGGTGAACTTCAACCACTTTCCATTGTCCGATTTTGATGCTGCTCGGCATGTGGATAGTGCCGGGTACAAGGGTTACCCATGCAAACTGATGACGGAAAAAATGCATATTAATTATCTCATTTGCATAATTTTTCTGGTTGGCTGATAAGAACAAAGGTGAACTTCAACCACTATCCATTTTCCGATTTTGATGCCACTTAGCATGTGGGTAGTGTCAGGTACCAGTGTTACCCATGCTAACTGATGTTGGAAAATATGCATATTAATTACCTCATTTGCATTTTTCTTCTAATTGTCTAATAAGAACAAAGGTGAATCTTGACTGCTCCAATTCTGATTTCCGTGCTGCTTGGCATGTGGGTAGTGCTGGATACAAGTGTTATGCAAGCAAACTGATGATGCAAAATATGCATATTAATGACTTCATTTGCATATTACTTCTGGTACTTACTTTTATAGTCTTTCCACTATCGGGACATGTGAAGCGGCCCACAGGTTTATATTCTCTGAATATATCAATTGCGAAAGCCGAGAACCGCGAAATTCTAGTTTTTTTTAATGTGGTAAATGTTAGCCAGTGGCTTTAAGTATGGGAGTAACTAGTATGTATTTTTTATTTATAATTGTGCGTTTATTGAAAGATCAATATCTAATCAACATATTTACAAATAATCAGAGTGATTGTGAGCAACAAACAGAACAAATTACAACATATACAACAGAATGGATTTAAAAAAAGAGGGGGACAGAAAACACAACTTGGGACATACATACATACATACATACATACATACATACATACATACATACATACATACATAATCCAAATGTGATGAAAGCAAAACACCATGGTAAGAGTGCTCAACTACATATACATAGGAGCAATAATAAAGCAATTATAAATTAAGCAATTATAAATTAGTTTAACTTCATGTAGTTAAAGTAATTTATAAT
The DNA here is from genome assembly GCA_001188425.1 of Eucidaris tribuloides. Taxonomy (NCBI): domain Eukaryota; kingdom Metazoa; phylum Echinodermata; class Echinoidea; order Cidaroida; family Cidaridae; genus Eucidaris; species Eucidaris tribuloides. Next base: position 133,832 of record JZLH01S0606002.1, on the reverse strand, counting down.
TGCTTTACATACATACATATATACAATGTATATTATACATACAAGCACAAAAAGAAGATGATTCCAATTAAACATAATAAAGAAGGAACATTAAATTATTAATTTTCTGCAATGTTCAACATGCATATTTGAATACTTGTATGTCTGCGCAAGCTCCCATGAAGTCTGGAAGGTCATTGATCTGAACTGTGATGGAATTTTGAATCAATGAAATCCCGATGATTGAACCAATAGAAATTTAATCGACTAACCCGTCACAGCACTGACAGCAGTGACATTGTACAACCTTTTAAGTACTTGTGTACGCAATAATGATTGAAGACAAAGACATAAACACAATATTTTGATTAAAGAATAGTTGTAAAGGGCATGCAGCCCAAGACTTTTTTGAAAACTTGTAAATAATTCTAACGTTCTTCTAAACTGACTCAGTTATCGTTGTTTGTTTGTTTGTGTGTGTGTGAGTGTGTGTATGTGTGTGTTTGTGTGCGTATGTGTATATGCATGCGTGTGCGCGCGTGTGTGTGCGTGCATGCGTTCGTGCGTGTGTGTGTGTGTGTGTGTGTGTGTGTGTGTGTGTGTGTGTGTGTGTGTGTGTGTGTGTGTGTGTGTGTGTGTGTGTGTGTGTGTGTGTGTGTGTGTGTGTGTGTGTGTGTGTGTGTGTGTGTGTGTGTGTGTGTGTGTGTGTGTGTGTGTGTGTGTGTGTGTGTGTGTGTGTGTGTGTGTCGTCCGGGGGGGGGGGTCGCTCTCCAGATGGCCTGTATCCCACCCGTGTCCAACAACCTCAGAAATGCACCCTAAACGGCGTAACCTACATTACCAAATTTGCGACCCTAAATGGCGTAACGCTTGAGAAAAGCTACCCTAAACGGCGTGACTCCCATGAAATCCACTCATTCTGATACCCTAAGTGGCGTGAACTGGAAATTCACTAATTTAATACCCTAAGTGGCGTAAACAATTAAATCCACTAACTTAATTCCCTACCCAACTGCTTTTCTCATCTAAAACATTATTATACATTCCAGAACCCGAAAAAGTTCAATCAATAATTCATTTATAATTTTCCTAATTAAAAAAACGTTCATTTTGGAGATGTTAATAGATCTACTCAAATTTGCATCCCTAAATGGCGTAATATACATAACCAAATTAGTAACCCTAAATGGCATGACATGTGAGAAAAGGCTACCCTTAAGCGGCGATTGCCGGCGATTGGAGTTGAAAAAGCTACCCTTTTTCCAAAAGACGTCGACGACGCCCAAAGGCTGGAAAAGAGACCCTTTACGACGCTTTTTCTGGACGCGGGTGTGTAGCAGGCCGGGTAGAGAGCGACCCCCCGGGGTGTGTGTGTGTGTGTGTGTGTATGTATTTTGCAAAACATCTGGACCGTTGACATTACGCATCATTACCAAAAGCTCATTTGTAAATAATATTTCACATTTATTTGCGATATTGTTCGTTGTCAATCATCTGTAATGATCAATATTGTACACGTAACTAACTCTTAGTTCACATTAAAGGCAAAGTCCACCCTGATGTCAAGTTGGTTTTAATAAAAGCAGAATAATGAGAGAAACATATTAATGAAAGTTTGGCAAAAATCCACCAAAGACTAACAAAGTTATGAAGTTTCAAAGTTTCAATTTTGTGACGTCACATGCGAGCAGCTCTCCATATTGTCATGTAATATAAATGCCATAAATTGCACTTTTTAATGGTTCATGATAACTGGATTTGATATGGATTGATATTTCACGATTTGATTGTTTGATAATCATATTCTCTAAATATGTTGCTTTTGTAGCAATGTAGCTCTATGTTAACAGATTTGCAATTTTAAACATCATTATGTAATTAAATAGGTTTAATTTAAAACAAGTCGTCTTTAAAAAATTAATTTTAGTTTCTATTTACCATATAAAACTAATGTTTATATCATTATTAAACTTGATTTAATTATCTGCGATTCTAATATTTTAATGATTGCTAATCTTTGAATGTTTTTGTTGTTAATTTTTTTGTCTGTTTTTGTATGTAGCCTATATAATTTATGTATTTACTATAACCTTCATTGATATATGCTTGGCCCCAATGGAAATCAGTCTTTGTAAGTGTTTGGGTTAACCGTGATTAAATATCTATCTATCTATCTATCTATCTATCTATCTATCTATCTATCTATCTCTCTCTCTATCTATGATGCCTTTCATTTTAACGATTGCACTGTATTTTTCTTCTTGGATCCTTATACACACAAAAACACAGCTGCCTGCAATCGCTGTAATCAAAATAACATGTCCACGTGTGATTTAATCACTTTCCATAAATACAACAGAATTATTTTAGGAATATCTCCATATAAATGTCTAAACCACAGTCAAGATACAATAAGATACGGCGTCTACGATGTGTCTCACTGATGGCAGTCTCTGTCCCGTAGAGGTTGATGATTTTTTTTTTTTATTATTATTATTGATACGGAGCTTTCAGTTGTGGTACGAAGATTTATCTTTTGATTTAATATTTCTTTTTGGCCTATATGATTTCATAGTCCCGCGAGCTGAATTTCGTGCTGGGAATATCAGAACGACATAGCCATTCTCGGATCGGACAGGTCCACTGGCCCGTACACGAACGTGTTATTCTCATTGTCTGTTTCTTAAATTCGTCTATATGGTCTGTTAGACCGTGCCCTGCGTGATTTGTACAGCGTGAATAGTCGCCTCAAAATATTACAAAATCGTGTCCCGCAGCGTTATGATATTCTTTTGAAAATACCGACATTTACTGTGTGTGGGCCAACAACACTTCCCTACTGTAACTCATTGGTGCTTAGCCCCCAAGCGTCGTCGGATAGACCTCAGAAATACCGGAGAGCCAGGAGTGTAGATCGCTGTCGAAATTAATCTGTCTGGGGTGCAACCAGCAAATATTATTTGCCTCGGAAGCCTCAAAAAACTCGAACCAACACATCATAGTCGATCATACTAAAACAGGATTTACATTTTCGACTGTTAGGGTTAATAAAATGCGGATGTTTTCATGTTTGCAACAGAAGAGGTTCCATGTACAAGACGTTATGTTGCCAGGTTTAGGGAGGGTCGTTTGCCCCTACTACCCCCACCCTGCCCCACCTTCTGTGGAGTCTGTCGGTTCATAAAGGTCGCTGCACGCGATCCCCACATTTGGGCTCGGCTTGAGTGTGCGAAGTGATCCGTAGAAGTATCCCATTCCGACGGCATTAGATGGAAAAGACCTCCATCTGAGCAAAAAAGCGGAAAATATAAACTCGCTTGGGGAAAGATTGTTCTTCCCTTAAAGGAGAAACCGTATTTCCTCCAACTTTCCCGACGAAATCTGACCCCCAACTTACAAAAAATCGGTCGAAATCATTATTTTTTGTGAGCTCAGAAAATCCACTCTTAGAGAATGACAACAATTTCGTTGAACTTTGACCCCAATACTTAGTTATTTCTAAATCTCTTATACCTACACGGAGTAAAATCTATGTTTTAAAGCCCAAGTATAGTTTTGGTCGGTCAGACGAAATTTTCTTTACAAAGTATTTTGTTGTCACCCCAGACATCAGAAAACAACATCTTACCTACTGAAAATTGTTTATAGTGACAAATTATGATGTTTAAATTAAAGAAGAGCATCTAGCGGTATGTACATTACCTATATTGGAAATGAAAATAATAATTTCTCAAAAATGGGAAATTTTCAGAGCAAGCAATTTTTAGGGTATATCATATAGATGTATCCAAGAAACATAATTGCAAAGAATTTCATTTTTTTACCATTAACCAAAACTGTCCTTGGGCTTTAAGTTATAAATACTAACCTGTTAAACAGTGACGTGTCCAAGAGAGCGATGACAAAAATGCTTAAAATTTACCCAACATGGCGAGATTTCATTTTGTCAGAAAGCTACGCTTTTCTTTATCATGTTTATGTAAACTCATCTTTCTTTCAGAATGTAGGCTAATTGAAGATAAACACCTGGATGCCTACCCATATTAAATGATTCTTAAAACAATACAAAAGAAAAAAAACTAATATATAGCTTCTACGGCATCATTTTACATGAAAATTAATGACAGAAAAGGGTGTTTGAGATTTAAATTTCAATGGCGTAACCAAATCTTAGTAAATTTCATAACATACATAATTATCACTTTACCAACCTGTCTATTTCTTTCTTTGTTTGTTCTCTAATTTACTCGCAACAATAATGACTCTATACCAAAGCCTTTACCCTTCATGACCGCCAGTGAACTGGCTTCTGGATGAAATTGTGATTTTCAATCGTTTTTTAGTGATTACATTGTTAGCTGTATGAATACCTTCTGGTAACTTCAAAAAAGTAAACAATAACATTTACGCGAAATTTATTCGAATCACCTCTCTTCACGCTGAATTCAATCCGTAAAGAATAAACTTTTACTCTCCCGTTCTCAGAGATTATGTCTATGCCTTGCTATTTCCAAAACGTTCGTACTATACCTCAAGCAAAGCTCGTGCCCTTTAATTTGATGCAACAAGATACCCATATATTCAGTTCGTTTGATCTTTTACGACATATGAAGACATCCTCGAAGACACTTTTTTTCCATCGGTTTATTTAGAATGTTGACAATAAATCAAATTTATGGAAAGCACATGCTTATAAAGTTATAAACCCCTGGCATAGATGAAAATAACTAAGACATTCCTTCGTAAAAACAAAAATATTTATTTTCACGAAATGTCATTTCTATTAGAAGACAATCTAGAAGTCAACATGGTTATTTACAATCACCACACAGGTCTTGTTTTCCAAAACCTAACCGTTATTGATTGGATGAAAATATGCATCATCCCGCAAGCACAGTAAGACAAAGTACTTTGACATTCAGTGGAAATAACAATAACGCTACCAGTATCACCGGCATTCATGGCATTGTACATATGTTGCGGAGATGGAGATGTGCAACTGTAAGTGGGTATAGTCCTTATAATTAGTTAGGAGTCAGCCATCTATCAAGTGCTAACCTATCTTTCCACAAAGAAAAGGACGCGGAAGAGGAAGAGACGGAGGAGGGGAAGGAGGAGAAGTAGGAGGAGAATGAGTGGGGGAGGAGAAAAGGAAGAGGAGGAGGAGGAGAAGAAGAAGAAGATGGAGAAGAAGAAGAAGAAGAAGATGATGATGATGATGATGATGATGATGATGATGATGATGATGATGATGATGATGATGATGATGATGATGACGATGATAAAGACGCAGTAGAAGAAAAAGAAGAAAAACAAGAAGAAGAAGAACTTCGCTTTCTTACTAGGGTAGGGATTTTGCATGTCTATGACCTAATATATCAAATCATGCTCGGAGGTTTCTAGAAGGATACCTCTTTACGAAGAAATAAATATAAAACACACAATCCGGAGGCTAGAAGAAATCCAATTAGTTATATTCCAGGAGAAGGTAAATATTTATAGCATCCGAATGAAAACACTAAATATTTTGACTCGACCTACATTGTTGACAAATGAAAGATTGATTAGTGCAAGTAATTTTTTCATATTCAAAATTAGGTGCCTGCATTATTATATAGCTCACATTTTTTTCAACTGTGGTAAATGTTAGCCAATGGCTTTAACTCTGTAAGTTAAACTTGCGTGCGTGTCGGTACCGCATCACTTAGCTTAGCAAGAGATGCAGGAAGTTGTGTGTAGGCCCAGTGACATGACAGGTAAATACAGGCAAATTACACTTTGGAGAAAAGAGCAACTGTCACGGGTTGGAAAGTGATAAATTTTATCAAATTCTTCGGGGTTATCAGATAAGAAAATGGACACAGAGTTGAACATCGTCAAAAAAGAAAATTATACATGTAGACAAATGTGAAGCTCTTGGAAGCATTACTTAAACTGCTACTGGGATTAATTCCAGAATATTGCGTTGATAGTACTTTTATTACTACAACAACAACATCACCAACTATTTCTACTACTATACTTCTACTACTACTACTACTACTACTACTACTACTACTACTACTACTACTACTACTACTACTACTACTACTATACTACTACTACTACTACTACTACTACTACTACTACTACTACTACTACTACTATACTACTACTACTACTACTACTACTACTACTACTACTACTACTACTACTATTGAAACTACTTCTAAGAAGAAGAAAAATAAGAGGAATAACAATACCAATCACCATCATCATCATCATCATCTCATCATCGAGTCACATGTATTTGTGCTTCTTCAGGACAAAACAAATGTAAAATCAATGCAATGACTACGCTCTTAACCTGTAATGCCCTTTAAAACTGTCGACATTCTCATCCTCAGTCTTCCTTGTCATCTACACTCATCTCACCCTCTTCCTTTACATCGTCGTCATAATCATCATCATTATCATCATCATCACCATCATCATCATCATCATCATCATTACTACCACCATCACCATCATTGACATCATTATCATTATTATCATCATCTACTTATCCTCTTCCTATTCTCCTATTTCCGCCTACACACCAACACCTTTTTTTCTAATTATCCCTTCTTTCATTCTCTTCCTCCAAGTCCCCCTCCACATTTTTTATCATTGTTTGTATTTATCATGCTCATCACGCGTAACGCGTTCGTGCTTATATGTATTTTGGGGCTTACAGCGACTGCTTAAAAAAGCAAGACAGTGAGAACAGAACATTTGAAATGTGTAGTTCTTCTCCTTCTTCTTCTTCTTCTTCTTCTTCTTCTTCTTCTTCTTCTTCTTCTCTCTCTCTTCTTCT
>JZLH01S0606002.1:113801-124814 GCA_001188425.1 Eucidaris tribuloides | reverse complement strand
AGGAGGAGGAGGATGAGAATGAGGATGAGGATTATGAAGATGATGATGATGATGATTTGCTTTACATCTCTTAGTATGGTTCTACTACATACGGGTAACATGACCTCTTGATGTCATTGACCTTAAAAACATCGATAGGTCATTCACCAGGGTGTTGGTGAGCATTGCAACCGCCCATTAGGTGATGGGTTAAATTCGGTATCTTTTTTTTAGTTATCTAAAATACAGCGCGAAAGAGCGGGTATAGCTAAATCACGGTTTCCCAAACCTCCTAACTTTAACTGGCATAAATGTAGATCATACGGTTTCAAGATACGAGTGATCTGTAAAATGTCTCAAAGCCATAATCCTTCATTCTACCTGCATTTCGTGTTCCCATATTTTTGGTCCAGCGGCATTCCTTCATGTAAGAACAATGGCTATAAACGCCCCAGTGTCGATTTTATGAGACATAAGTTATGACCTGATAATATATATGATGAAACCACCGCGTTGTCTGCCATTAAAGGCATGGAATCTCTTTTGCTCCCCTACAGCAGCGTATCAAATTATCACTTATAGCCTTTGGCTCTTTATAAAGGGCATGTCTGTGGAATCTGAAGATTAGTAATAGCCTAGAACTGGGATAATGCAGAAATAGTAACTGTCAGTTAGACTCGGGTGTAAGGCTAACTCAACTAGATCACTGACTGATATAATACTACTGAACGGTTCAGTGGTATTGTTTCAGTATTCCTACATTGGTCTATGAATAATCTACCTAATCTGCATGAGGTCTAGTTCTGCATGCAATTTGTCATGTTCCTGAAATCATACGCACATTTGTAAATTTTAAATAAATTTTATATATCAGACGCAATGAACACCCATGCGCTGTAAGGGTCTGAAAATACGCTAGGATTATTTTGTCTCTATGACACTTTAATTAAATGCAAAATCTAATAGTCACTACAATTACAACCTATTTGTTTTTCTAGCTCTTATACTTTGCTAAGGATTCTTAAATGATATTTTCTTCTATACAACAACCCACAATGATAATTTAGACATTTGAGGAATAGTTACTATACAATTCAAAAAAGATGCACAGCCTTTGAGGAGCACAGCCGACAAAGCGGGGGGGGGGGGGTCGTTTTGTATTCGTTCATAAGGACATAAATGGTAGAAGTAATAATAAAGGGACAAGTAGTAAAATTAGTAGAGTAAAAATCAAAGTCGTCGTCGTCGTAGTAGTAGTGCAGTAATAATAGTAGAAGTAGTAGTAGTATAGTAGTAGTAGTAGTAGTAGTAGTAGTAGTAGTAGTAGTAGTAGTAGTAGTAGTAGTAGTAGTAGTAGTTGTTGTTGTTGTTGTTGTTGTTGTTGTTGTTGTTGTTGTTGTTGTTGTTGTTGTTGTTGTTGTTGTTGTTGGTGGTGGTGGTGGTTGTAGAAGTAGTAGTAGTATTAGCAGCAGCGGAAGTAGTGGTTGCAGTAGTAGAAGTAGTGGTAGCAGATGTAGTAGCAGTAGTAGTAGTAGTAGTAGTAGTAGTAGTAGAAATAGTAGTAGTAGTAGTAGTAGCAGTAGTAGTAGTAGAAGTAGTAGTAGTAGTAGTAGTAGTAGTAGTAGTAGTAGTAGTAGTAGTAGTAGTAGTAGTAGTAGTAGTAGTAGTAGTAGTAGTAGTAGTAGTAGTAGGAATAGTAGTAGTAGCAATGATAGTAGTAGTACATGTATTAGACTAATTAGTATTATGCCCCACTGTTACCCTTACTCAAGCCTGTGTACATCCCAATATCCAAATAATTTAATTCTTCGTTCGGTAAGCTCAGAACTTCAAGAAGAAAAAAGAAATATGTTTAACATTAATGCTTACATGAGCCGGGATAAAACCGGAATTATTATTCATGTCAATGTGTAAAGTGATATATCCTAGATACATATCCCTGTTTGGACATAGAATCTATGCTTTTCCTTGATATTCACGTGGCTTCAATCGGAACATGAAATCCAGAACAGAGTCACAATAAGTAAGTACCATTTATTAAGAACTCCTGGGAAATGAAGCTTAACAATATTACTGATGACGCATGCTTTATAACATAACTCAAAAAATTCTATGTGATGATTTTTATTCATATTGCATCTGATGTTTCGTATGATTTTGTTCCGCACGCTATCACAAGGTCCCGTTACAGGAACCAGGGTAAAACTAAGTACCTGTAATGATGCTATTACTTCCCTGTAACAAATAGGGGATCGGAATTTATCATTGCAAAAATCGGGATGTTAAATTGTAAATTTCAGCAATCTTAGTGTTCAGCACCAAACGAGTTACTGAAAATTCCAAACGCATTACTTTTAACAGCTAACACCACGTTTGTTAAAGGCACTGTATAACAATGTTTCCAGTTTAAAAAATCTGAGCTACATGATTCCACATGCTACTAGTGTCTTTGATACAGTCTAAAAATGAAGCCCTGAAAAAATTGCAGTGTAAAACGATCATTAAGTGCTTTAAAAAAGTGAAAATCATTGAGAGACCATTCCAGCTTTTCTCCATAGACTGCTGTGTTGCAGAATTTCCTATCGCCCGATATAAAATTAATGTGCCAATTTGTATCTGCACATGTTGTACTAGTGACAGCATAACTATCCAAACTTTTGTGTTCTAGGGTGTTTATTTGTCCATTCAAGCACTGTCAGATATGTCAGATAGCAAAGTTCGACAATTTTTTAAACGGGTCTTCCACAGTGTTATATAGTGTCTTTAAGATCCAACACCCCAGATTCTACCGCGTTACAAACGGACACAGACTTTTTTATTTTTAGTCATCCGAAACAAATGGCTCGGTCTCGATGCCCCTGTTGGTAAAATATTAAAAAAAACCAGGTACTTCCAGCCAGTAATGACGATGTTTTCCATCATATTCTTTAGATTGATTGTATAGCGTTTTCAATTCTCGGTTCGGTGTTAAACCCAACTCGCGCGCCACATCTGAAATATAATAACAGTGCAGCATGTACACATTCATCTTGGTTTAGATGTATTGCATGCAATCAATTTCAAAGATGGCGGTTCACCTAGAAAAGGAACGGGAAGGGTTATCTTGCGCTTAACATTTTGATAAGGGACCGTTTGCCCGAAAAAGTAACTTTACAGGTTTACTCAAGTGTCACAGTGTCAAGTGATTCGGGTTGCAGAACGACAAAGATCGAAGAGAATGTTGATGCTTGGAAACCGTATCATAAATTTTTCAAACTAAAGTAGACACCAAGTCGAAGGTATACGTTGAAGGTTTAACGATATGTTAACACGTCTTTTCGGTCTTAGAAAGCTAGGATTGCAAATAGCCTTCCATCAAGTAAACAAAAAAATCATAAAAAATAAAACAGAAACAAAAACGTTTAACATTCAAACTGAATCGAGATGAATAAAATCTAAAACGAAATAGCTTGACTGGAAGCAGTCCTTATTTTGGAACAAAATTTTTCCAGAATCAAGAAAATTATTCAAGAATTCTGCTATAGATGAAAATGTTGTGGCCAAATGTTACATCTTTTTATGATTACGGTCAGTATTCGCAAATTTGTTGTACTGCTTTGTATAGGTTCAATTTATACTAGTGTCATACTTTCATTCAATACTGTCACCTTCATGCTTAGTGAACAAATTGAAGACAAAACATTCCGGCCAAGATATACGCTCCACTTAGTGTATACATTGGTATATGTTTCAACCCATTTGGTTCTTAATAATAATGAACTAAACGGAGCATTTAATTATTGCGCAGATACTATAATAATAACTTCTCACTTGGGCGTGTGCAGTATGAAGTTATTTTGTATAAAGCATGTAACAACACAAATTAACATTTGCAGATATTAAACAAGTGGGTTTTCAACCTCTCTTAACTGCATTTAGCGGATGGCGAATATTTCTGCACAAACAATGGGAGAGTTATTCCAGGCAGTTTTGGGGGCAGCATACAAAAATGCTGCTGTCACCGAGGGTAACTTTTGCACCTTTCGCTGATGGATGTTTCAGTAGTGTTTATCTGCGAGAACTTCGGAGGCGTAGCTGAATTTGAGTAGTATGATTTTAATTCTAAAAAAGTGTTGTATGTATACTGGTGACTTGCCATGAATTGGCTGTTGAAGTTATTAAGCAGAGTCTTAAATATGATTCTTTGTTTCACGGTAACCATTATCAACTGCTTTTCAGTAGGCGACTACATGTGAGAAATCGAGGAAGAGTTACAAGATCTATCTAGCACACGCATTTTGCAACGTGCCCTCTGTAATTTGTTGCAATTGATTGCTAGGTAACCCAAAAATAAACTATTACAGTAATCAGGCCTACTTGAAACTAATGCATGGATGATCTTTTCGGTACTTTCACGAGTTAAGTACTTTGCGGATAATGTCTTATATTGAAAGATGAATAAAATGAATTTTTACAAACTTCAGCAATGTGTTTAGTCGAATGTTAAATTGTGAATCAAACCAGCACTCCTAAGGTTCCTTACTGGAACTCAGCGGGAGTTAATATGAGTGGGGCATTGACCACTTTTTGTATAACTTTGGATTGTGCAATTTTGAAACGTTGCTGTGCGAGGTCCCGCATATCAAAATTCTGTTTTCTTGTATTGAGTAAGATGTGTTCAATAACAGCCATTTTATGACGGTGTATGATACATTGCTGCTTAAGACTGACAAGAGAATGATTTTCATCGCTACTGTAGTTTAGGTTCAAGGGATATGTAGCAATTGTGTGATCATCAGCATGACGTAATGGTACAGATTGACTTCTGGGAAGTTCAGGCTGAATTTGCTTGAAACAATCTACTAGCGATACAACGTGAAAAGAAGAGGTTTTCCTAAAGCAGGGAACGCTTGGGGACACCCCAAAGTAGCATTGAACTCCTTGGACATGACTACCATCCACTTTAACGCGCTGCTGCCTTCTACTAGTTTAAATAAAGACATTGTCTGTAAACAGTGCTTCGCGCCTTATGAATAAATCAGTATATGAATAAATAAATAAATACATACATAAATAAATAAATAAATTCATAAATAAACAAATAATTAATTAAATGAATAAATAATAGATTACATCTACTGTTACCACAAGCTATTGTAACTCGTTATATTTTAGTGTTCAAAGTTAATATTAACACGATATCATTAACTTTTATGAAATGCAAGTTCATCACAGGGCGTTTCCACTTTTGTAGTATTACAGTTTGAGACTACGTAGGCCTAGATATTTCAGAAGAACATTAAGAACTTGAACGTGACATTTCACTGAAGGTCTGTTCATTTCCTTTCCAAATTCCTTTGTTTCCCAGCAAAACATTGTAAAGATTTTTCAACTGTATTGCACCCAAAATATATTCGTCGCACCAGACCCTAGATACTCTAATCGTGAGATATCATGACAGTTAATTCTCTCATTACGTCTGCAACAAAACTAATAAATTCACAATTGAATATATTTTTAAAGGAACTTTAAGTTATTGTTCAGTAAGAATCCTGAATGGAAGCATAATTCCCCCAAATTCCCCTAAAATAAATACAGCCCCATGTACATGATATATGGTACGATTTTTTTTTTATTGCCATTTCGTTTGAAAAGTCGTCTGATTTTCAGGTAGGCTATAAAACCTCTTAGAGGTCAAAGTGTATTGAAAACAAACTCATACTTTCAATCTGTCATTACAAAAGACGATAAATTATACAGTGCAATGCAATGTGTAATGCTTGATTTTTTTTTAGCGAATCTTAATTCATAGTTGTTTAACATATTGATTTAACAGTTCGCTTAAATGGCTCAATCAATTCAGCATCAGCGAATGCTTAAAAGTAAATGATGAGATTCTTCTTTTGATCAAACGTTTACATCTGAGCTTTGAAATGATAGTGCTTGAATTTACCAATACACACCCTTTAACAACTTTTGCCAGAAGAGTTATGCTGCCACTAGCTTACAACATATACGACTATGAGCATGTATGAATAAAACACATGGTAGGGTTTTATTGTACCACAGCTATCAATGGAAGATAATAGGTATGGTAAATCCGGTAGGTCATACATTTACCTTTTTAAAGCACCATAATTCTTGGTTGGAAGTACAATTTTCAGGGTTTCATTTTTAGACGTTTTCAGAGACGCTAATAACTCGGATGCTTATGTAGCCCAGATATGTTTAAAACTGTAAATAATGTTTTGAAAATACCTTAAACAAATCCGGATAGATATCAGAGTTATAATGATACTTTTACCGGTAATGATAATAACTTTTCGGTTGATCCATCGTCTGAAATATGAATAATTACTATAATATTTTGATTGAAGTTTATATGTCGTTGGTGACGTTACACCAAGGATTGTTAAAAAGTCCAGTAAATGAATAGAAATTATTCAAAATTCCTTCAGTCATTAAAGTGTTTCATACTCCAAACAAATTAACCCTACCAGCTGCCCTGTACATTTAAATACAGTGTACAGTTTTGGTGAATAGGGAAACATATTTAATCCCCTCTTTATTTTATTTATTTTATTTTTTGGGGGGATAGACCATTATCATTCATTATAATGCCTTGAAAATCGCACGCTCTGAAACTGTTCTATTTTTCCACAAATTGATGGCAGATAGAATAGAAAGGTTGCCCCCATGTTCCCCGTGATCACGCTGATAATGAGAAAAAAAATCACAGTATGTCATTATAAATAATCATCAGAGTGCTTCACGTTGTTCTCTAATGTTTGACATGGCGATGCCATACTCTGTGACTATGAAACATTGGTGACAAATTTGTCTGATCGACCAAAACTGGGTTTTGAAGACAAACTTACCCAAAGTATCCGTAACAAAGTGGTGTACACGTCAAGACCAGCAAGCTAACAGTGTGTAGTACATACAAACCAGCTGCCAGCACCCGACAGTGACGACCAGGCATGGTGTCCGAGCCCTTGAACGACGGGCATTCTCAGCCCCAAAACCGATCTCAAAATCCAATAAGCAAAACTTTCGCGCCAATCCTTGGAATATCACACGATCCACGGAAACTCGAAAGTTTGAGGCATGGGAGCAAAGATTCCTCTGCTTTACCGGTGTAGTTATCGTCCTTTCCTAACTGAAAATTAAATCATTGTTCAAGTTTTAAGTCCCTGAAGTTCGAGAGAACGGAAATTTTCGATTTATGTGTCGTCTGCTGAAACATACGCGTGGGGTTAACTTCACCCCAGTGCCGTGCCCGCGTTGACAGCAGCCAGGAACGAGTAGCTTGCTACAATTTTGACGTCACCGCCAGCCGACAGCTGCAGCGCCCCGGGGATTGGCTCATAGTTGCGAAAGTGGGTGTGACCACACGGTCACTGATTTAATTACATTTGAATTATTATGAATATTTATGAAAAATCTTCACGTTCGGGATGAATGCAAATATATATATTTTTTTTATTTTAAATGGTGGTCGAAATTAATTATGTCACTACAATGCTTTTATAGATTATTATCTTCTGAATATTGTTCGTTACTTTTCTTGAGATGAATTATAAATTGCTGTAATTACTTTACAATATTTTCTCCCAATGTACTGTAAATGTAAGAGAAAAGCGGTAGTTGCAATTATAGTAGTAAGTAGTATGTAGTAGTAGTAGTAGTAGTAGTATAGTAGTAGTATATGTAGTAGTAAAGTACTAGTAGAGGTAGTTAGTAGTAGAGTGAATAGCTAGAAGTAGTATGTTAGTATAGTAGTCATGGTAGTAAAGTAGTAGTAGTAGATAGTAGTAGTAGTAGTAGGTAGTAAGTAGTAGTATAAGTAGTAGCTGGTGGTGGCGGTGGGTGGTAGATAGATAGTGATAGTAATAGTAGTGATAGTAGTGGTAATATAAATGAATGGTCCATTATGCAATTTCAGTCGTAAAAAAGAGAAACCTAGATTTAAAGCACTATAATAACATTGTGCAGGCTATTAATAACTTGTTCAAACGTTTTGGCTTATCTAGACATATCTGATTGATGTTTGGATAGGACAAATAAACACCGACTAGAACACAAAACTTTAGAGAGATTATGCTCTCCGTAAAATATGTACAGATCAAAATCGGGCTATATGATTTTATTCTGCAGCTGATAAGAAAAATCTGCTGCTACACAGCCAGTCTATGGAGGAAAACGGGAATGGTCGCTCAATGATTTTCACTTTTTAGAAGCACTTAATGATCGTTTAAAACTGGCAATTTTTTCAGGAACTTCATTTTTAGACTTATCATACGACACGGTAGGAATGGGGAATCATGTGGCTCAATTTTTTTTAATGCTGAAGACTAGTGTTATACAGCCTTTAATCTCCGAATTTCTCACAATTGACAATAATATTAACCACAGAATGTAATTTATAAAATCATTTCACTTCCATCTGCTAAAAATTCGCTCATCATCCATATTTGGCCATTAATAAAGCAAAGAGCCTATTTCTAAGATCACCCTCCCCCCCCCCAAGATTTTTAGTTGCACGATGGTAGACAGGACGAAGTTGTTGGGCCTACTAACATATAAAAGGCAATGATAAGACAACAAGTGTAAAAAACACAACAAAATGAATAATATTACAAATTGCAACATGCATGAAATGCCCTTGATCTAGGTAGCGCTAGACAATATATAACTGTGGAAAAATGGTCGTAGGATTGTAAGAAGAAATCAAGGGCTTCAAATGCATGCAAACCTCAAAAATAAACGTAAAAAGATTACATATTATTGTGCTTTCATCGATTAATGCAGTTATGTGGATATATGAAAAAAAATCAAAAACAATAAATTGTATACACAAATAAAAGAAAATAAAACCATTCTATAGTCATATTTTCTGCTTAGAAACTTCTAATGGAAATCACTTACAAGATTTTTGTTTCAGATAATAAAAGTAGCAAAATGTAGTATGATGGTTTAACTTAGCAACGGATTTAATTTACAAGTCCAAGGAAGGGCATGTGGGAACTATCAAGTGATCAAGATTCCCGGTTTTTTCGCATGAGCTTCTGCTAAAAATATTCATATGTGAATACGGCGAATCTGTATATATTACCTTTCGGACTAAAACTATTCATCACCTTCAGAAATTATTAATCATTTTTATTCTACTCGTCAAATATCCATTTAAAAAAAATTATCTACATTTGAGGGTGAAATAAACACTGTTGCCACAGCCATTTAGCACCATAAAACATGAGAAATATCCACATCCGAAATGGAATGATGTAACATAGATTTAAAAAGAGACATTAAAATGTTAGTGACAAGATTGGGACACTTGAAAATAGCCACAAAACCAAATCATTGAAATGTATACCAACTATACACCAGCTGGAGTGGATCTCAAGCTGGATAGGATTGCCTCTAATTTTGATTACTTGAATGGAGGATCAGCATTGAACATTACTAGTATTTTATTAATTTATCGGGCGATGATAGATAGAGAACCACTAAGAGAGCTACAGCAACCAGGTTGGTCTGGCACGAGGCGATATTGACAATAGTTTATTTTAGGAATGAGTCAAGCGTTTGTCTACAAGAATTTTCACGCAGAATCCTTGACTAGTTTACTTGATTCTAGCGTTATCAGCACCAGTGAGTGACTACAGCCCCAATCAATGTCATTACCTTAGCGTAGGTTTCCATTATCCGTCCTTCGCAATACTATTTTTCTTTACTTTGAGTCGTAATGAATATATTAGAATTAAAGGACTGAAAACAAAATCTGATGAGATATTATAGGTCATGCAAAAATTCCAAGTAAAATCGGGATAAAAATTATCCCCAGAATAGTACCTCCTTGTTTCGAAAAGTGGAATGGGTCATATAAGTTCATCGAATCAAATCAAGATGAATAATACATAGTTGATTGCTTTGTTATATATAATGCGAGCGTTTCATTCTTTCTTTCTCGCCGCATGGTTGTTATTACTAAAGCTAAAATTAATCAGACTTCCATAATATTAACGTCTTAATTCATGGCCGTAATGTAAATATAACTGTATACCAATCAGGCTGTGCCCTTGTCGTGCTTGTGATAGATAATAATTTGGCTCGCTGTTTGATGTTATTTTAAAATATCTGGTATAATAAGTTGCCGGAGAATCTATCTCTTGACATGAGTTTGTTCACTTCGCGGTTAGGTGCTATAGTTTTATGTCCACGCATATCCCCCAGAAAAATCTCTCATGTGAAATAAAATATACTTCGCTACACCGTGACGAAATATCAAATACCTTCGTGTAAACGAGATAAGGACTATGACTTTACCCGGGAAGTTTTTCCTAAAGAAAAATGATTCAATAATGATATTTGTCCTCAAAATATGCAACCGCGTGATAAAATTCGAAGTAAATTTTTCCATAACAACTAACAATTCAATAAATTGTTTTACGCACAATCGGGCTATTGAAACTGAAGGCTATTTTAATCGAATGCGATAATCATATTAGCTTTAATAGCAACAAATTGGGACTAAGCGCGCGCGACTGGCTCTGTTATCGGTTTTGCTTGATATTGTGGCCCACAAAATGATAACTTTCTGTTAAAAATCGCAGTACTTTGTGCGTATAAATATAAAAAATTTTAAATTGCCTCCTGAAAGTGCATTATTAATTTGCGTGTTGAAAGAGTTTGTTTATTAAGGGAATTAGCTAAAATGAAGTTATTCGTGAGAAACGTTTTTTATTTTTGAAACAAATAAGCATGAAGCAATTGATATATTAAATAGAAATAATAAGAATATATACAGAAAAAGAAGAAGAAGAAGAAGAAGAGAAGGAAGAAAGAAGAAGAATGAAGAAGAATGAAGAAGAAGAAGAAGAAGATGAAGAAGAAGAAGAAGAAGAAGACGGACGAACGACGAGAAGAAAGAAGAAGAAGAAGAAGAAGAAAAGAAGGAGAAGAAAGAAGAAAGAAAAGAAGAAGAAGAAGAAGAAAAGGAGAAGAAGAAGAAAAAAGAAAAAGAAGAAAAGAAGAAAGAAAGAGAAGAAA
>JZLH01S0606002.1:96038-113276 GCA_001188425.1 Eucidaris tribuloides | reverse complement strand
TAGTAGTAGTAGTAGTAGTAGTAGTAGTAGTAGTAGTAGTAGTAGTAGTAGTAGTAGTATAGTAGTAGTATAGTGTAGTAGTAGTAGTAGTAGTAGTAGTAGTAGTAGTAGTAGTAGTAGTAGTAGTAGAAGTAGTAGTAGTAGTAGTAGTAGTAGTAGTAGTAGTAGTAGTAGTAGTAGTAGTAGCAGTAGTAGTAGTAATAGTAGTAGTAGTAGTAGTGGTAGTATAAAATGAATGTCCATTATGCAATTTCAGTCGAAAAAGAGAAACCTAGATGTAATTCTAAATTTCTCAAAATTGACAATAATCTATCTAATACCAATCAATCAAGTAGTGCCGTCCCTTGGACTGGGGTTGGCGGCTATGCACCTCCATAGTCTTCTGTCTTGGACCCTTCTTCTAACCTCTTCATAATTAAGACCCGTCCACTTCTTAATGTCATCAAACCAAGTTGTTCTCTGTCTACCCCTTTTGCGTTTGCCCTCTATCATTCCTAATTCAAGTAACAATTTCTGTAATCCTTCTCCTCTCATCATATGTCCAGCGTATACAAGCTTTCTCTTTTGTACTGCCTTTATCAGTTCTCTGTCTCTATTTGGTCTGTTCAGGACTTCTTTGTTGCTGATTTTCATCACCCAGTTTATTTTTTGCATTTTACGCAAGCACCACATTTCAAATGATTTGAATTTTCGCTCTGTTTCCTTACATAATGTCCATGTTTCCACTCCATACAACAGAGTACTCCAGATGTAACATTTCCAGATTCTGCATCTCAAAACAAAGTTAAGCTTTCTACTACATAAAACATCTTCATAAACACTGTTCTCGCAATCTCAATCCTTTGTCTTATTGCAGAGTCGCATTTTCCATCTTCTGTGATTGTCTGACCAAGATAAACAAACCTTTTGACTTGAAGAAGAATATTATACCACAGAATATTTTTTTTATAATTATTTCACTTTCATGTGCTAAATTTCGCTCATTCATATTTGGCCATTGATGAACAAATAGGCCCATGTCTAAAATCACCCTACCCCCTCCCCCCCCCCAAGTTTTTAGTTTGCCATGTAGAAGGACGAGTTGTTGCAATATAATGCCGCGTTTACACGGGCTGGGCAAACGTGACAGTCCGTGTTGCCGTGGATGCCGGGCCAGATTTTTTAACCGTCAAAAAATTTGCCACGGTAGTCACGGTGAGGACGAGAAACCTAGTAGGCCGTAGGAAAACGAGGGGAACGCAATAAAACTCGACAGTACGTTATAGGCCGTAACAGCACTTGGAGGTGATCCGTAGCAGATCTTTCCGCGTGGTCTCACGTCCATCCCGTTTTGTCCACGGTGGCTTGAAACGTGGTTGCCGTGGCCGCCGGGAACATAGTGTAAACGAGCCTTAAGACAACAAGGTAAAAAACACAACCAAATGAATACATATCACAAAATTGCAACATGAATGAAATGACGTTGATCTAGGCAGCTAGACAAATATAACTGGAAAATAGTCGGTAGGATTGAAGAAGAAATCAAGGCTTCAAATCTATGCAAACCTCAATAATAACGTAAAAATGATTACATATTATTTGCTTTCATCGGTTATGTGGATATGAAAAAAAAATCAAAAACAATAAATGTGTATACACATATAAAAAAAATAAAACCATTCTATAGTCATGATTTTCTGCTTGAACTTCTAAATGGAAATCAACTTACAAATTTTGTTTCAGATAATAAAAGTTAGTAAATGTAGTGTGATGGATTTACCTAGCAACGGATTTAAGTCCAAGGAGGGCATGTGGGAACTATCAAATCGATCAAAGTTCCGTTTTTTCCATGCGCTTCTGCTAAAAATATTCCAATGTGATAGCCAATGTGTATATATCACTCTTCGGACGAAAAACTATCATCACCTTCAGAAATTATTATCATTTTTATTCTACTCGTCAACTATACAATTAAAAAATATACAAATTTGACCGGAGCTTGAAAATGGTAAAATAAACACTGTTGCCCACAGGCATTTAGCACATAAAATATGAGTATATCCAAATCGCAATGGAAATGATGTATTAGATTTACAAGAGACATTAAAGGTTAGTGGCATGATTGGGAACACTCGAAAATGCCTCACGAACCAGATGAGTTGAAATATAGACCAACTATACACCAGCTGGAGTAGATCTCCCAGCTGGAAGGATTTGCCTCTAATTTGTTAATATAAGGAAGATCAAGCATGAACATGCTAGTATTTTGATTTAATCGGATAGAGAAGCCATAGAGAGCTATACAACATGTTGCCTGACATGAGGGATATTGACATTAGTTATTTCAGAATGAGTCTACGTTTGACTACAAGATTTTCACTGCAGAATCCTTGACTAGTTTTCTTGATTCTAGAATAGTTTCAGCCCAAATTGAGGACTATAACCCTAGTCATGACATTTCTTTAAGCGTTAGGTTCTGTTTTCCTCCTTCGCAATATCTAGTTTTTTCTTAACTCTGAGTCGTAATGACTATATATCTGAAATTAGAAGACTGAACAAAATCTGTGAGATAGTCATCAAATTCAAGTGAAATTGGGATAAAAATTATCCCCAGAATAGTACCTCCTTGTTTCGAAAAAGTGGAATGGGTCAGTATAAGTTCATGAATCAAATCAAATGAATATATACATAGTTGATTGCTTTGTTATAATTCAGCGTTTCATTCTTCTTTCTCGCCATGTGTTATTACTAAACTAAATAAGTCAGACTTTCCGTAGATATTAACGTCTTAATTCATGCCGTAATGGTAAATATACTGTATACAAGTCAGGCTGTCCCTTGTGGTAGACAATAATTTGGCTCCTGTTTGATGTTATTTAAAATACTGTATAATCAGTTGCCGAGAATGTATCTCTTGACATGAGTTTGTTCAACTTCTGCGGTTAGGTGTTATATTTTATGTCCACTGCATACCCGAAAAAAAAAGCTCTGATTGAAATAAAATACACTTCCTACACGCGGAAATATCAATACCTTCGTGTAAACGAGAAAGGATATGACTTTACCCGGGAAGTTTTCCCTAAAGAAAAACGATTAAATAAGATATTTGTCCTCAAAATATCAACACGGTGATAAAATTCGAAGTAAATTTCCATACAAACAATTTAATAATGTTTTACGCCCAAGTCGGGCTATTGAAACGAAGGCTATTCGACGAATAATCATATTAGGCTTATACGATACAAATGGGGACCGAGGCGCGCGGCTGGCTCTGTGATGGTTTTGTTTGATATTGTGCCCACAAATGATAACTTTCTGTTAAAAATCCAGTAATTTGTGCACATAAATATAAAATTTTAATTGCCTCCTTGAAATTGCATTCTTGATTTGCGTGTTGAAACAGTTTGCTTTGATTAAGGGAATTAGCCTAAAATGAGTTATCTCGTGAGAAACGATTTTTTATTTTTGAAACAAAAGCATGAAGCGAATTGATATATTAAATAGAGAAAATAATAATAATACCAGAAAGCAAGAAAGAGAAGCACAGAAGAAGAAGAGAAGAAGAAGAAGAAGAAGAAGAAGAAGAAGAAGAAAGAGAAGAAGAAAGAAAAAGAAAAGAAGAAGAAGAAGAAGAAGAAAGAAGAAGAAGAAGAAGAAGAAGAAGAAGAAACAAGAAGAAGAAGAAGAAGGAGAAGAAGAAGAGGAATAAAGGCAAAAGTAAAGATAGAACCGGGAATTAAAGGAAAAAAATTGTTTTGTCGTTTATTAGTGCCCCTATAATACGGAAAGGGTGTATAACTGCAGAAATATATTATGACAAGTTGAATATTATATAAATATCCTGAAGAATGTTTGTAAGAGCCAACATTTATCAGATATTCCAATAAATTCAATCGCCAAAATTCCCCTTCGAAAAATTTGTTTGCAAAACATGATTTTTCTTTTTAATCCCAGTCTTTATTTAGAATTTTGAAGAGTGATCAATCTTCAAGTCTTATAACAATTAAAGCCAAAATAGGTGCTTGTAGTTATATCGTGAATGAATTTATTGTTAAATTTCGATCATAATCTTTAATTCCAGAATATCCCATCTATTACAATAATCGTGTGGATAATATTCTATAAGACATCGTTTGTATTTTATGCAATACCCATCGCTTCGCTTGTCTCTACTTTTCGTGCTTAATAGCCAATGATGATAATAAATTTGAAGACATTTTAATGATATAAGCCGAACGTAAATATTATCTTGTTTAAATCGTTAATGAGGCGTTGTGAGCCTTGGATACGGTGGTCAGTTAACTATATACCGTCATGACAGTTAATGACTACCTACTACTTCCATGGTTTAACATTACCCAAAATCCTTGCGCGGTCTCTTACTTTACGATTCGAGAAAATACATAGTCGATAAAATAGCTGGCTGATGACACACTCCGACAATGACAGTTGTTTTATCTCCTTGTATAATCGTAAAGGATTTTATAACGGTCATAACTATTTTAATACCCATTTGACTTTAAGACCACCCGCCTTATCTTAAGACGAAATGCGTACATCCAATCTAAATGGACACGGGATTATGATAAACATTATATGTCTCTTTCTCCGTAACTCTCCCACATTCGACAGATGGGTGTAGAGAGTATAGAGAGCAACATTGGAAAATAAATATGAAATTTGTGACCGCATTTCTGTCACGAGCCGTTTTCAGTTCGCCAACCATACTTTCATTTCCGATCTATTAACTATCTGTATCCTTCTGCGTCGTGGTATATTTCACTTGACATTTTCTAGGTGGTCATATTTTTCAGAAGTCATCTGTTTCCTTATGTTTTATATACATCGCCAGACGAACTTCCCCGTGGGCCGAGCGAGCTATAATATTTTGAAATTTATAGGCACGATGAGAGATCGCTTAATAATCTTGATGATCGGTAACCAAAGTTTTTCGAAGTATTGGAAAAGAATTCTGATTGCGTGCCCACATTTCGTGTGTCCGATGAACTCAGACTTGTCTTTCAGCCCTACTAACGGGAAATACCCCCGTGGGTTGGGGGTGGCGGTTGGCACGCACGATAGGCCGTACATCAACTACATCCCGTGGGTCGACGGGTAACGGGGGGGGGGGGTAGTCGAGATCTTGGAGTGGAGCAAAAACAATTATTCATACAATATTTATATTTTAAACCTTTTCAAACTACTCGAAGAATGTATTAATGCAAGGGTATCATGATTTCTTTGCGTTATGTTTATTTCTTAGACTTTTGGTATGGTATAAAGAAACGTAGTGATGGGAATTTTTAATCCATCATCAAATTTCATTCTGATGTAATCATAACCCTCGTCGAGCCTTTTTAAAGATGTTTTTCTCTGCCCAAGAAACAGCCCTCTGAATGAATTTCCAAGGAGAAGGGGGTGTTTTGGTTTATTTGTAGTGGACGGGAGGGGGCGCCTCTCCCACTATAAGGAATTAATGACATGGAATGAAGGTGGTTTATATTTTTCTAGACGTCTAGTGATAAACACTCGTCTTGGAATGAGCATATTAAAAGTTGTATCTCTTTATTAAACCGCTCTATATTATAGGATTTTTCATAGTATAATATTATGTCTTACCACTATAATACCTTTTTCTCATTTGCATAATGCACTAATCATTCTGTATTTATCATACTGCAGTTTGGACCGATACTTTCACATTGAAATTAAGTATGGTATTTGAATCTTAAAAAAAAAACGTATCTGTGCAGCTAACCATTACGCTCCACTGTTTTACAAATTAAACAAAATTTAATATTTTTAATATTCACAAACTGTAAACTGGTGCACTTGGTGTCTCATACCTTAACAATTTACTTCTACCAAACATATATCCATTTTTAGCATAAATAATTAAATTAATTCACTTTATACTCGTAACTCATCTAATCCGCAATTATGGACAGTTCATTATATTTGCTGCCAATAATTCTCTTCGTAAATCATGTCATATTTTGTGAAACAAATTGAAATTGGAAGGTAAGTGTTGTTAATTTTCGTCAACATTCACACGTTTGTTTAAGAAGGAATAATTGATTAATACAAAACTTAAATTTTTACTTTCAATCTAATCTATCTTGAGTTTTAAAATGTGATGATTATATTTAAAAATGTAAGTTGCTGTATGTTGCATTTAGTTCTTGTTTTGTCTTCGTATTTTACTTGTAGGTCTATACCTTATCTTTTTTTCATGTTCTAGTAATGTTATGTCAGGTTCCCAAACCGCCCTTTCCGCATGAGGTTTTATTTAGTAGTCTCTTCATTTCCTTTTGTACGTATATGTATTCACTTCATTATTTTTGGTTGTGCTGTGTTGTATAATTCCAGCTGTATAGTATATATGTAGTACTTTTGTGATGTACTCAGTGGCTCTTCTTTTGGACTTTTTCTCACATTCTTTCAGTAAAAATACAAACTTCCTTCAAAAGAGAAGCAAGCACAAAAACCTGGAACCACCCTCTCTATCAGGATGGGGCATTATTGTGTCATCTGGACCCTCTAGAAGAAAACTACTGACCTTAAAGTATCCATTATAGTCCAAGAAGGAAGGACTGATACATGACACTGATCGATCAGCTAAGAAACACACACTTATTGGAGCAATCGATTCAATAAACAGTGCGAATTACATTTCGTCTTTGAGTAAACTACACCCTCGTACATTCGATCTAGAATCGGGGACGTTTAAAAGTTTTTTTTTCGTACAAAATAAACGGGCACTGGGATCAGTAATTGATTTTTTTTATTTAACGAAACGTACTTTATATCTATCATTGCATTGTCGATATTACAAAGGACGTTCTTGTTAGCGTTTCAAAGATGATTTCTCCAATTTTAGCTCTGAACAATTCTTAGTTACACCACTTATCGTTCTACGTACACTTGGACAAAAAATGACAATTTTCCATGTTAAATGTAAAATCAGTTCAAGTACAACTCAGAAAGGGCTTACTCATTCGCTAAAATCTCCTGCGATTAAATTGGCAAAGATTGTCGGAAATTATACAAACTTCCTGCCGACCATATTTTAAATTCCTACCGGTAAAATCAAAGTCTCCTCTCAAACTCGCATTTTTTCTACAATACGATCGATTAAAATTCCTTTTAAAATACAGAAACCAGGTAACAAACTCATGAATGATACGTTGATGCAATGCAATAAGAGGTCAAATTTAACCCTGATTTGGACCACATCCGACCAAGATGAGGGTCAAATCCGAACCAACTCTGAGTTATACCTGACTCTTTTCGGAGAGTGTAGTGAATAATAATAATAATGATGATGATGATGATGATGATAATAATAATAATAATAATAATAATAATAATAATAATAATAATAATAATATAATGACATTTTATAATGCGCTAATATCCACCTATTAATGTAGGTGCTCAATGCGCAGGCCCTTTAACGTGTCAGTCCGATTCTGTATTTTTAGGAGTGTAGAACCCTAACGATAATAGGCAATACGGTGCGTGAAATGTTTTACAAGGCACGATAACAAAGACACACTAACTTGCAGTAATCATGGCAATATTGATGACAAGCTACCATTACAGTAAAAATCAACTGCCCATTGTAAAAAGGCAGTCGATGGTATTTCCAAAGTTATGAGCTAACTCACCGAGAACAATGTTGTCGCAAATCGATCAGTTTTATCATTGGTGTCTCAGATTGGGAGTGGGGGCGCTTGACCCCTACCGGAAAAAGCACAATGTTGTCCACAGTGTGTTTACATTGTGACAAGAGTGTGAACACAATGTGGCACTATGTGATTTTGGTCCATTTTCACAGTGTGACACTATGATCACTGTGTGCTCTTAGAGGTCACACTGTGACCCTGTGTTTTTTCTAGCCACTCTGGGGATTTGGCCCATTTTCACAGAGTGACACTGCGATCACTGTGTGAACACACTGTGACGACAGGGACCCCTCCCCTCATGGCATTTGATCACGGTAAAGAGAGGCTTATATTGATAAATTTGTGAGTGTATGTTTGTTTCCGAGCCGATACCCCGCCCCCCCCCCTCCCAAAATGATTTGGCTCATTCGTTTCTGACCCCCCCCCCCCCGCCAATGATATGGCTAATAACCCCACTGAGTTTTGTATTCCAATACTGTTCCAAGGAAGCGGTGGCGTACCGTGGGTCAACTCATTGCGGGGCACCAGGTTGCTCCCCCTAAATTGTATTTTCACCTAAGCGCTTCGTACACGTAAGCACGAAAGTACTGAAAAAAGTAATTTTGTAACTAAAAATCGTCATTTTCATGTTTCCCCCCTTTTTAAAATACTGTATAATGTATATCTGTTAGTTGTAAGTGGTGAACAGCCAGTGTTCGTGACTGTACACTCTAAAATAAACTAATCAATTTGAATATGAATCGTTTCAATCGGGGACTTACGAAAGTTCTATTCAAAATCTGATCAAACGTTGAATAGATTCGCTTCATATTTTATTAAATTTTAATCATATTTGAATAGAATCTACCCAACATTTGATCAGATTTTGAATAGAAATCTCGTAAGTCCCCAATTGAAATCATTCGTATTCAAATTAATTAGTTTGTTTTTAGAGATTACGCTTTAATGAGATTTGCTCCCGGATAAATCTGTTACATTGGACTCTTACGTTAGTAATCTGCCCCACTGTGTTCGGTACAGTTTTCGAAATTAATAAAACTAATATAATTTCTTAATTTATTTGTGTAACCTAGTGGCCTCCTTCCCTTTAAATAACGTGTGTACACGCACACATACTTATTTGGCCATAAGTGGTGAGACAAAGTGTTCCCGTACAGGTGTATGAATACATTCACTTTTTATTCTCTTTGCCAAAACTGTCATAAAACATTTAATTCTCTGCCGCAGATATGCGGTTTTCTGGGATTAGCGAGAACCATAGTGCACTTGTTTTCCGGTGTAGGCCGACAAGTTTTATGGCAAAATGAAATAAAGTTGGCATCTGTGCATCAAATAAAAGTTACAGTGATTCATATGATACAGGGTTTTCATTCATATTTCTATTTCTGTGAAAATAGGTAAAAATAATTGTGACGGCCACCGAGATATTTTCCCATTTCCGGTCGTTATTTGATCCTAAAGAAATATTGCATCCGCAGACTTGTTTAGATCAAAGATCAAGTGATCCTCTTGTTGTTTGTATTTAATTCTTGTTGAGAAAGAACACACATGCACACACACACACACACACACACACACACACACACACACACACACACACACACACACACACACACACACACACACACACACACACACACACACACACACACACACACACACACACACACACACACACACACTACCCACCACCACCCCCCCCACCCCCACCACACACACACACATTTTATTCATGTTATATAATTCTGGTGTGTGTGTCTTCAGTAGGGCATAAAAAGCTATCATGAAAATGGGAAAGCGACGATGGGTTCGTATTGGTCAGTTTCTACAAATGAACATGTGATTTTCTTTAAAGAGCAATGATTTACGCCCTCATGGGTTCAATGGTGGGAAAGTGGAAACATTTTCCCAGACTACAAAAGTCCTGGTTGTGTGAATTTAAAATACTGTCGTCGTTTTTGTCTTTAAACTTGTAGGCCTTCAACTTATTTATGAATACTTTAAAGATCCGCTATCTAGCCGCAAGTTCAATCATCGTTAATAGTTTTTTTTATATATATACTTTCAAAAAGAACATTGTTAAAGACTGTGGAGGTTCAATCTTTTTTTTAAGTGAAACTTAAATGCCTGCACTTCGTGGTAATGCTGAATTTCTTGCTCCTATACTTTTTTTTTTTAAGTTGTAAAATGACATTGTTTTAACAATTTTTAGACATACAAAAGAGATCCACTAATTTTGTAAAGATTCTTTACAATGGGTGTTTGGGTGTATTTTTGGAAAAGGGAGGTGAGTGGGGTGTTAAAACACCCCGATTTGCCAAAATGCCCTCCCCCCATTACTGCCATTACAAGATGTACACCATGCGCGTGTGAAAAAAACGCGTAAAAAGGGTTGTTTTTCACGGTCGGGTGGTGTACGCGCGTACATTGCAAAGGGTATCAAAATGGCCAAAATCGGGAAAAAGGGTAGACTTTTAACAGAAGCTTTACTTTAAAAGGGTATCTTTTCAGACTTAAATACTTGTTTAGGGTATTCAGCAGATTAACTTTAAAAGGGTATCCTTTCAGACTTGTATACTTGTTTAGGGTATTCCGAGATCGACAGATAATTAGGGTCTATTCTGAAAGTCCATACACGCGCATGGTGTACACCTTGTAATGGCAGTGCCCCCCCCCCCCCCCGACCGCCGGGAAAATGCCACCACCCCCGAAAAAATGTTCACGGGAAACTGAGAACAGAGAGTGACAGAGTTGTTGTGCACTTGATGGTCTTTTTGTTTGCAAGTCACATGGACTTGTACCATAGGATGGTTTCCTTTCGGACTTCAAGAGCATATTTGTTGGGGGGAATCTATCTAATAAACAAATCGGAAATTAGCAGCACCCACTTTTTAAAATTCTACCTACAAGAAGAAACGTACACACACACACACACACACACACACACACACACACACACACACACACACACACACACACACACACACACACACACACACACACACACACACACACACACACACACACACACACACACACAGACACCATCTTTTAATGTCATGAAAACTTCAAAACAAAAGAAGAAATTTACAATGTAACAATATACTCGAAAATACTCATGGTCACATAAAAAGGGTAAAAAGAAGAACTTTGAGCCTCATGTTCTTGGCAATCTAACAACCTCAATTCCAGTGGGAGATCACTGCACAATAGACGGACATCCGATCTGGGGCGACATTCTTGGCATGTGACATGATGCCGCGACCGAGTGACGAAAAATAACTGTTGAACTGTTGAAAAGTCGAGGTTGGCTGAGTTTTACGAGACGCCCTAGACCTGGTCCATAACAACGGATAACGGGAGGGTTGTTCTCAGCTTATTAAAGCGGGATAACCACACAGACCTTGTCGAATTGTCGAAATTCAAAGATCTTAGTCTGAACTTGAAAGTTAAACTAGCAACGGTTTTGGTTCGAAGCTCCTTGCAAGGGCGCTGGAAGTGGGGGGGGGGGGGGTTGTCTATAACTGAAAAATGCGAAATTTTCGCCCCTCATTTACACTTATAAGTAAATTTAGTGTATAGATGATGGCCTCGCCTTCGACGAGTGTCCCCCCGTGAAATATAGCTTAAGTAAACCCTTCATTTTGTTTCCTTTCTTCTAAGCTTTCTAGCAATTTTTTCATTGCTCGAACAACGCGGTCACGTTTAAGCTTTTAATGAATACATTTCAGACTAAAACCGAATGGCAAAGTAAAAGTGGCTCCGGAATACAAGTGATATCTATTGCTCAAAGAATAATAGGCCTGCATATTGGCCAATAAGCCCACATCATTTGTGACATACATGTACGTGCGTTAATGAGAAATGAAAATTTACTATGATTCTGAGCTCTCGCTCGGGTCATTCTCGTACACTGTATAAACAAGTGTTTCTGAAAGGATATTGCGTGACAAATGTGACTTCTGTTATTTTGAGTCAATACGAGCGTAATACAAAATTTAATTGATCAGACGTGAACATCTGTATACATTCTGAAGCGCTCGCTCAGTCTGCTCGTACTTCGTAAATGAATAGTTTGATAACCTTCGAAGGTAATTTTTTTTATATTCAATTCCCTAGAAATTTGTTTTTGAATGCTCTACTGTATAAACGCAACTTTTAAACTCAATTTTTACAAAAAGTCCCTATTTATAAAATACACCTTTAATTTTCACCATGCCTAGAATCACGTATTTTCTATGTCTATTTTCAAAAATTTCCTGCCGTGGGAGGGGGTATCCCCCTCCCACACCCTCCCCCGCTTGGTTGATTCGCTCTCTCGCAAGTATGTCTACCCAATCTCAAAGTAAAATATGTATTTACCAAGCCTAGAAAACGTCTTTGCTACGCGTATTGTCATAATGTTGTGGGAGGGATACCACCCTCTCAGCTCGGTCGCTTTGCTCCCTCGCATAGTATGACTACTTAATTACAGTTTGTCCCATACTTCCTGTACATCTTTTTGAAAACCTGACTGCACAATCCCCAATAATCTCTATAAAATATACCTTTAAAATATGTATTTGCCTAGAATCACGTCTTTTCTATGCGTATTTTCAAAAAGTTCCTAACGTAGGTATCCCCTCCCACACCCCGGTCGCTTCGTTTACTAGGAAGTATGACCCCAATTACAGTTTTTTCACGTACTTCCTCTACATCTTTTATGAAAAATTGACCACAATGATCATCCCTAATAATTTTAAGAAAGTATACCTTTAAAATTATGTATTTACCATGCCCAGAATGACGTCTTTTCTATGCGTATTTTCAAAAAGTTCCTACCGCATGGGAGGGGGTATCCCCCATCCACACCCTCCCCCGCTCGGTCGCTAAACTCCCTCGCATGCTTCCGTCAAGCCCCCAGTAGCCCCCCCCTTACTATTTCTACTCTAAATCCGCGCCTGCCCACACCCTCCTCCCCGCTCGGTCGCTTCCCTCCCTTGCCGAGGATCTCACACTGTTTCATAAATGTGCCCCCATCGAGATTTTGCCCCTCCAAAACTAAAAGTGTTCCGCTCTGTATGGCTGTGAAAGTTGGACCATGAAGGATGAAAAAAAATCATTGATACTGGTTTTTGAACTGTGGCTATGGAGAAGAATGTTGAGAATCAACTTAAAGACAAGAAAATAAATGAATAGGTGAGAGAAACCATCGGGGTACCTGAAATGGAGTGGCTCCTGGAGATGGTGAAGAAGAGAAAGATGAGAAAATATGATCATCGGAAACGTAGAGGTGACAGTTTGATGCTAGAATCTATTAATAATAATAATAATAACAATAACAACGTCTTATTTACCCAGGGTAGCCACTTCAGTCAAAGAGAGTGCTCTACCAGCGGGCCCTGCATAACATAAATGTTACTATCACCCTTCTCTGTTCTATAATGCCGAACGCCTGGCTAGAAAGCAGAAGGTACTACTTTTAAAAAGTCTTTGGTATGACCCGGCCGGGGCTCGAACCCGCGACCTTCCGGACGTGAGGCGGACGCCCTAACCACTAGACCATCACGCCGGTGATGGTCTAGTGAGGGTGAGATCGGCGCAAGAGGGCGGAGAGGAAGAAGACGTTATGAATGAATTGACAACATAAACAGATTGGAGAAATGGCTAAGCAAGAAAGGTGGGCATCAATTAAAACGACTACGGCTCGTTTAAAGCAGAATGAAACCCAGACATCTTCCTGTACTCAGAAATACAGAACAATAAAAGAAATACTACATTGAAAGTTTGAGCAAATTTGGTTGAACTGTTCAAGAGTTATGAATGTTCAAAATTTATTTAATCGTTCTTATGGAGGATTCTTAAATTGGCAAATCTACCACTTTTTGAGATGAAAGTGTGGAGAACTCCCCATTGGCTTTGTACACAATTTTTCACTTATTCTCATTTTTTTTATGAAATATCTGATTGCCTCTTGCTTGTTGTACAAGTATGTCCCAACAAAAATGATTTGTACATGTTTTCTGAAAGAATTTGATTACCTTCACAACTAACATTTCAGAAAAACGTAAATTTGTGAAAATTAGTGTACAAAACCAATGGGTAGTTCTCCACACTTTCATCTCAAAAATTGGTAGTGTTGCCAATTTAAGAATCCTCCATACATAAGGATTATGTAAACTTTGAACATTAATAACTCTTGAACGGATCAGTCAAATTTGTTCAAACTTTTACCATTTTCTTTCTCTTATTGTTATCTATTCTCTGAATGCAAATAGATGTCTGGGTTTCATTCCCCTTTGAAGGCTATGGCATGCTGAACTGAACTGAACTGAACCCCATATCCATACTCGTCCCGATGTATATTATCGAGGATCAAAATTCAAAATTCAAATTCATTTTTGTTTCATTTGCTTTATCCAACTCATTAATCGGTGTGCATTACAAAACAATATACTTATGCAATATAAATTACAAAATTACATTTAAATCATCTATGTATTACCTAATAAACAATTAAACACATTGGGAAAGAAAAATGGTCGGGTCCAAAACTACGTACAACGGCTGTGTTGCTCTGGGTTATTAAAGAGGGAAAACCACACGCCCACACTCGCCCATGTCTCTGATGTATCAAGATTCCAGACAGAAAATTTAAATCAAAATTCAATTTAATCTTACCTGTATTTTAGTATATCAAAGAGAACTGTTGCTGATATGTCTTACAGCACCTAGGAAACTTTTTGTTAGGCGCTATAATTTTATAAATGTTAATTGTTTTGTCCAACTCAGTAGGCCCCTAATGGGTATGCATTACAAAAAAAATATTTGTGCAATACAAATATAAAAAAAACAATGCAATCAAATTACACATATATACTGTATAGCCTATGACATAATAAACACAAAATGCATTGGAGAAAGAATACAAGCAGTAACTACAGTGCCGCCTACTCATAGAATCAACTAGTGCACACATCGTGGGGAAGGATATGATAGCATAGTCTTCCTGGGGTAAATGCACCGAGAGACACTCCTTTCCAAGAAGACAGGGCAATGAGCCTCCTATACATCAACCCTCGACTCGCTTCCCACTTTCCTGAGGAAATATTGTAATCGAGGGTGTAAGAAGAGAGACATTTCGCAGAACATTACTGACATACTACGAGATTAAAGACGCTATATAACACTGTGGAAGACCCATTTAAAAAATTGTCGAACTTTGACATCTGACATATCTGACAATGTTTGAATCGACAAATAAATACTCTAGAACACAAAAGTTTGGACAGTTAGGCTGTCACTAGTACAATACATGCAGATACAAATTGGCACATTAATTACTCTCGGCCGATAGGAAATTCTGCAACACAGAAGTCTATGGGGGAAAGCTGGAATGGTCTCTCAATGATTTTCACTTTTTTAAAGCACTAAATTATCATTTTAAACTGCAATTTTTTCAGGGCTTCATTTTCAGACCGTATCAGAGACACTGGTAGCATGGGGAATCATGTAGCTCAGATTTTTTTACATTGGAAACATTGTTATACAGTGTCTTTAATAAGAAACCCGAAATGCTTGAAAATGATAATAATGTGTTCGAATCACTTTTATTTTATAGTTTTTTTTTTCTTTAGTAGGTCTAATCCGTCTGGAGTCAGGTTTAAATTCATCAATTCAGATAATTCTCCTTAAAGATTGCGTTCATTACCAAGACACACCAAATTGAATTTATCGACTAAATTTAGCTAAAATATCTATAATGTAAAGATTCAAATACATCTTCACCCCTCATTAGAGCCTTTGGGGATGAAAATTCAGCTTTCGTGAAAATAAGCGCTGATAACATTCAAACAAAATGGACCAAAGTAAAGCGTCGCGTATTGAATATGAATATTGTACAATCGTTAAACGAGTTTGACTGCTAGACCTGATTCGTGTATCATCTAGTGAAAAGAATGCTTGCTGATCAAAGCTCACAAGGTGAAAAAAACCTCACACCAGAGCAGTTGGATGGTTGTCAAGCAGTCATTGCTATGGTTGGACTGTACCAAATTCAAATTAGTAGATGAAAGCTGCACACAGTATCTAGCCTGCAAAATACAATTTGATCAACGGTCCAATTTCAAGTGATTTATCGTTAACATTCCATGAACATTACAAGGTATGAATCTCCAATTTTACCCTGGCATCCTCTTAGTACAGACTGACGTGTCCATGAACAAAACACGTTTAACTGATTTTATCAAATGTTCTGATAAAATGTAGATATAATATTACACTGTAAAAATCCTCAGATATCTAAATATTAATTAGAAAGGGATGTAGAAGGGTCCCTAATGATTAACCTTGTTCATCCTTCTATTTTCAAAGACTTATTTCGACGTCAGTTAATTTTGAGGGTTACATATTGTATTTTCATCGAAATTACTGTTGCAGAATCACACTAAATTTTACCTTTGATGGCGCTATTGTGCTAATTTTTATTTGCAATGGCTGCTTTTTCGCGATAACGTTGTGAATTGGTAAATAGATTAATTAATGCAATGCATTTCAAACAACATGAACATGGATAATTTGTAAGTGGTGTTGGGAATAGGTTGGGCAAAGGTTATTATGACGTCACAAATTGCGAAGGAACGGGGATGACGCCACCAAGATGGTCCATTTTTTTCCACCGTTACTGGGAGAAGTGGAGTAAGCATTATTATTACATCTTCGGACGTAGAGAAGACAATAAAACCGGTTATTGCATCCTCTGATTCCTCCTAAATCAGCCCCGAGTCTTTTATGAGACATGTCTAAATTATGGTCGTGGTTCACAAAGTCTCCATGCTGGCAGAAACTGAGGTGAACCAAGACTATGTGATCGACTCCCAACATGTCAGTAAACAGGAAGGAGATGCACGATCATCTTTTATTTCTTACAGCTGCTTTTAAACATCAAGTCCTTATTATAAAGAGCTAATCAAATAGATGATGTCGCTTCCTTACAAAGGAGCGCTCATATATTATTTGGAAAACAATTTGAATCATTACATTTTGATTACATATTTTTTTAAATTGTATTCATAGCGGTACTTCCGCACGCAAGCCGTTCAAAGTGACTTACCAAAAACATATATTCCTGCCTAATGGCCGCTATACACCGCACGACGCGACGGTTCACGATGAGACGGTCCCGTCGCGGACAGTTCGTCGTGGAAGACCGAACATGTTCAGTCTTTGCTAAAACCACGCATCTTGTCGCGTCGCGAATCGCTATAGATCGCAAGATAAAACGATCTTCCCTTGTCGCCGACCGTCGCGTCGTGCGGTGTATAGCGGCCTTAAGTCGAGTGAACAACACGATTAGTTATAAGAAAGTCTAGACCTTGACTCAAAAATAATGTCACTGCAATAAGGCTCCATAGTTATGCTGAAATCCAATTATAATTATGTTTGAACTTCGCAAAAAGAAGTCACGGAATTTCAGAAATGTTATACTAACTGACTAACTTTCACAATAAATCAGATATAATCAGAATTCGTCACAGGGAACATGCCTGCTCCTGTTCCTCCTCATCCTCCTCCTCTTCCTCCTTCTTCTTCT
>JZLH01S0606002.1:62453-77527 GCA_001188425.1 Eucidaris tribuloides | reverse complement strand
GGCAGTGGATCTCATTTGCAAACATCCCGCAGACCAGAACTAGAGCAGTTCGACTGCGCGCAGTCGATGGGTATGCCTCCGCAGTCTGTACTCCCATCCAATTGATGTAATTTGAAAAGCTTCGAGTTACCATGGTAGCAAGACCAATTAGATGAATAAGCATAAGCCTATGTGACCCTTGACCAAGTTGCAGTAAAATCCAATTTACATGTAAGCAGTTCTTAAGTTAAATTATCGTGACAATGAGCTCAATTCGAACGTGAGGCCTTGTGACCTTTGACCTCTGACCTTTCAACTCCAAAATCTAATCAGTTTATTGGTGCCTTATAATACATACTTCACCCAAGTTACATCACAATCCGACCAGCCGCTCTCAAGTTATCTCACTTCTCAGTAATGAGCCCAAATCAGACATATTTAAGGCCCGGTGACCTTTGACCTTTGATCTTTCAGCTCCAAAATCTAATCAGTTTATTGGTGCCTCATAATACATACTTCACCCAAGTTACATCAAAATCCAACACGCCGTTCTTAAGTTATCATGGTAACGAGCCAAAATCAGACATATTTTATGCCCTGTGACCTTTGACCTTTGACCTTTCAGCTCCAAAATCTAATCAGTTTATTGGTGCCTTATAATACATACTTCACCCAAGTTACATCACAATCCGACCAGCCGTTCTCAAGTTATCTCAGTAATGAGCCCAAATCAGACATATTTAAGGACCGGTGACCTTTGACCTTTTGACCTTTCAGCTCCAAAATCTAATCAGTTCATTGGTGCCTCATAATATATACTTCACCCAAGTTACATGACAATCCGACCAGCCTCTCTCAAGTTATCGCGGTAACGAGCCCAAATCAGACATATTTAAGGCCCGGTGACCTTTGACCTTTCAGCTCCAAAATCTAATCAGTTCATTGGTGCCTCATAATAAATACTTCACCTGAAAAGCCGATCTCAAGCTATCGTGGTAACGAGCCCGAATCAGACATATTTAAGGCCCGGTGACCTTTGACCTTTGAACTCCAAAATCTAATCAGTTCATTGGTGGCTCACAATACATGCTTCACCCAAGTTACATGAAAATCTGGCCGTTCTCATGTTTTCACGGTAACGAGCCCAAATCAGACATATTTTAAGCCCGGTGACCTTTGACCTTTGACCTTTCAGCTCCAAAATCTAATCAGTTCATTGGTGCCTTATAATGCATACTTCACTCAAGTTACATGACAATCCGACCAGCCGCTCTCAAGTTATCGCGGTAACGAGACCTAATCAGACATATTTTAGGCCCGGTGACCTTTGACCTTTGACCTTTCAGCTCCAAAATCTAATCAGTTCATTGATGGCTCATAGTACATACTTGGTCCTAATTACATCACAATCCGATCAGGGGTTCTCAAGTTAACGAGTAACGAGATCCGGTAACGGACGGACGGACGGACGGACGCACGGACGCACGGACGGACGCACGGACAACCCGAAAACATAATGCCTCCGGCAACTTCGTTGCGGAGGCATAAAAATGAGTAAATCTGTATTCATTTCACAACCTATCCGCATATCATTCTTGAGAGATTACCCTCACGGTCTTTACCATTCCTAACACTTCCCAGCAGTTCTGCACTTTCAGGACAAGGCAAACTTTCCATGTCCAAATTTTGGTCTTGACCAAACTTTGGATGCAGAAATGAGCGTAATGACACCTTGGCAATTGTCTGCACTATTGTGAAGACATCATAAGGACATCCAGCCTTTCTGTTATACTTCTCCCTCTTCCACAAACACTCCTGAAAGGCTCCACGGTTTGGGCAGCTTCAAGATTGAAAGCTGAAGCCACACAGAGCATTGTAGGAAAGCGCGGAGCTGATGCGGATCTACATGTACAAGTGAATGAAGCCGTACATGCGGACACTTCGTTGTCCAGACATCAAAGAGTCAACAGTTTCAGCAGCATTTTGTGCCCTTACCTATTGATTCCTAGGACACTCCCAGGTAGGGCCGTCGTCAAATAGAAATTTCTCTTTCGACATGTCACCTCAAATATTTAGCCGACAGACATAGCTGTCGACACAACAATGGTCAGATAAATTGGGACATTGTATTTTATAAGACAGTCTTACACCACCGTACCTATACATGCTTAAATACACCTGTATTGTGGCTACATACATGTACTACAGGGGATAATTAGCCTGCCAGGGGGCCCCAATGATGACTGACATCCAGTGGCGTATCTAGCGGGGGGCAAGGGGGGCACGTGCCCCGGGCGCCAGTTTCAGGGGGGCGCAAAAAGGCAAATTTGAAGAAAACAGGTAAAAATGAAGAAAAATTGGAGGAAAAACACATTGAAATATTAATTTCACGAATAACCTTAGAAGCTACCGGCACACAAAAAAGTTGGAAAGGGCGCAATTTCGACATTGGTCACGGCGGAAGCTTCTGGAAGGGGCGCGATTTCAGTGCTTGCCCCCTGTTTCAATTGTTGGAGGGGGCGCACTTTTAGCCCTTGTCCCAGGCGCTGCATTTCCTAGATACGCCACTGCTGACATCGCTATTGAAAGCAGCATGTGGAATGTTGAACATTGGACTTTCAATGGCCTGGCTCACAGCATGCTGACCACATCGTCAATTTCTGGGGAACCAAGATTCTTATGGTGTAGATTACACTCAGAACAATGGTTCTCAGTTTCTATAACCTTCTGCAAGTGTGAGAAGGAAAAAAATGCTTGCTTTGAAAAGTGACTGCCTGCGGGGATGACATTGTTAGGTCCTGATTTATTACTTTGATACCCTGTGTGTTGTTGTCGGCAAGATAAAATCTCTGTCGACATATCGTCTTTCAGTCAAAATACTGTTATCTCGACATGCTTTCCGACAGGCCTTCTGTCGACGACGCCACTACCTAGTAGTATCCACAGAAATTATGATTTTCACACGTTTTTTCACGTATGATGCAGAAAGAATGCCAAAATGACATAATATTCTTCCGCAACCCTCCCTTATCTTGTTGGCGCTCTAGAGCGAGGCATTTACTCAGGGCAGGAAATAAATTTGATTTTGGGGGACTACTTTCAAGCCTGATTTATTGATGCCAGTATGTTACACATTGAACCCTACGAGGATAATTAAGGGCTATTTTGTTAATTTGGGGCGCTAAATCGCCCTCAGCCCCTGTATATTTTCTACGCTGCATTCACTGTGTCCAATCTTACCGTGAGCTCCTCCATGGTGGTGTTGCACTTCTCCAGATTAATCCTCTTGATGGCGCACTCCTCATTTCGCGGGATGCAGATGGCCTTGTGGACCGTTGCCGTGGCGCCATGACCTGGGGTGAAAAATAAGAAGGAAATCAGGAATTAATAATACACAGTTTGTATCTAATGTTATGATTATGTCATGTATTTTTCTCATACATAATATTTCATGATTTTGGTTCAAGATGAGAAATGCGCATGAGTTTATTTTCACAATTTTATTGTTTTCATTCACTGTACATCAGGAAGTGAACATTTGTGCGGTAGTTTAGTCATGAAATACGCGAAAATAAACCACCATGAAATATTCACTGTACATGTACTACATGTAAGTACCTGGTAGTGGGCTTAACCCCATGGGGGTGATGGGCTTGTACAGAAGCCCTGAAAATGACAAACTTTTCAGACATACATTGGATAAACAATACAGTCCCATAAGTACACCAGGGCTCGACACTACATGTAGCACTTGCCCGCTTGCATGGGGCAAGTAAAATTTCATGTCGGGCAAGTTAAAACTCAAAATGTTAAAATTTACTTGCCCAATTGGGCAAGTAAAATTTTGATCATAAAATAAGCAAAACATGTCCAAAAATCTTACCAATAAACAAAAAGAAATGTCTAAAATTTTGTGTTGAGTTAACAACTAAATTTCACCATTATTTTGTTTATTGTATGACTCATGAAATTAAAAAATCACACCTTTTGCAAGCCCCAGAATTAAAATAACAAACATTCACTGCCATAAAAAGGCCTGACTGGTTAAAATTACTGTAAAAATCGTTTTTAATGTTTTTGATATTTTTGGACAAGTAAATTTTTCATTTGGGCAAGTAAAAATCTAAAATGATAATATTACTTGCCCAAAGGGCAAGCAGGAAAACAAGATAGTGGAGCCCTGAGTACACATTCTTGACATGGAAAGATTATGAAAATGAATATTCTGCATCCGCTTTTTAAACAAGAAAATATCAATTCATGGGTTTTTATTCCCTTCACGGTCTGGTCTACCAAATGAATATTGCAGAATGACTTCATCTCTCATAAGCAGCAAGTCCAAGAGGTTATAGTTTACCCAATATTTATTTGCCTCTCTTTTCTGAGTGTGCTTTTTAGCTAATAAAATCCAATATGGGGCCATGCATTTAGTGAGAGCAGAGAAATGACTGGTTTGAGTTGTGTTCAGTCTGATTTTTCCACGTTGGCTTTTAACCCGTTCAAGACGATTTGTTTTTGCTTTAACACGCATTTCCCATAGACCTCGTTATGAGATATCTCGTCACTCGTCTTCAACGGGTTAACTTTCTTGATTGGTGGGCTGTAGACAACATAAGAAGATTATTTCATTTTGTAATAACTCTTGAAAAAGAATTTTGATGTTTGTGGGCTTTACTTGTTCCCTGATCATGTAACAATGTTCCAGTTTTAAAAAATCTGAGCTTTATGATTCCTCATGCTACCAGTGTCTCTGATACGTTCTAAAAATGAAGCCCTGAAAAAATTGCAGTTTAGAATAATCATTAAGTGCTTTAAAAAAGTGAAAATCATTGAGAGACCATTCCAGCGTTCCCCCATAGATTGCTGTGTTGCAGAATTTCTTATCGGCTGAAAATAATTAATGTGCCAATTTGTATCTGCACATAGTGTACTAGTGACAGTATAACTGTCGGAACTTTTGTGTTTTAGAGTGTTTATTTGTCCATTCAAACACTGATATAAAATAAATAATAAAAGATATAAATCCTGTCTGTTCCATGCAAAAGATACAATCCAACATGTGTGCTCTATACATCACGGTACTTTTCTACTATCTTTTTTTTTCGTTTATCACTCAGCAACAGATGCCTATACTTCCTGGTTAAAGATACATTCCAAATGTACAAGAAAGGTTCATTATATGTGGACAGCAGTTGAATACATATTTTTTTTCAGTTGAGTGGGGAGGAAGGGGTGGGGAAGGGGTAGGGAAGGGAGGGGAAGGGAGGAGAGGGGAGGGGAGGGTAGGGGAGAGGATTAATGTGAATTGGCTTTCTGGTGGGGGGGGGGAATTGGGGGCACAAGAAAACATTATTCATTAATTGTATTCAGGCACAAACATTCAAAAACATGAAAACTGAATATTTAGTAATTATACAAATCAAATAAAGGGTTGCCACCGTTGCCTGTTGCGAACATCACGATATTGCTCATTTCGTAATGATCTTTTGAAATTTCCAAAAATTCGTATCTTTATTCTTAATTTTATTTTTCTTAAACATCCCTCATCAATTCCTCTCATTTTCTATTTTTATTCAAAATATGTTGCTCTTTCAGGCTAGAATGCCCCCTTTAAAATGGTCGCCACATACAAAGTACAGTATCAGGTTTTATCCTATCATCAGAACAGCTTAATAAAAAACACCTGCACTGTTCCCCTCCCTCTTGTACAACTCAAGTACACTGAAATCTGCACATGACTTGCATAATTTGCTATTGACATTGGAGGCATGCAGTAGTACCAACCCAGGGTAAAAAAAAAAATAAATCAATTGCCCTCTTGCTCCAAGTCAGGTGTGCAAACAATTCAGTCTCCAATCAAAGCAGAATTAATTTTTTGTCCTGGTCCTCAAATCCTACTCATTTTCATAATTAATGGTTTGGTAAAGACTACACTGTACATAGGCACAGATCTGCATACCATATCGTTCTGTCGACAGATGTCAGTGAGAAAATATGCTAGCAGTAGAAATAAATCAGGCTTTTGCTCTAAGTGAAATAAATGGACAAACAAGCCAATCTGATGCAGAACGACCTTTTGTCCCTCTACTGGTGTTGGCACATAATGTTGGTTTGCATATTTATATGCTTGTTCAAAGTAAACATTTTGTCACCTACATACAGCAATTTGGTGGGTTGCTAAGTACAGTAGGATAGAGCAAATACAGGATTGGTGAAGTGAAAGCAAGACCAGAACAATTTAAGTTGTAATCTGTTTTTTTCTTTTTATTGATTTATTAATTTTTTGGGGTAATATTATAGCTGTATCATTTCAGTTATTTCAAAATTGTTCAACCTATCATGAAAACCAGGTGGTTTCTGGTTACCCTAAAAACAATTCTTTCTGCGAAAAGGAATATTCTTATTCCCTGAAATACATGTGTAAGTGTGTCAAAATGCCAGAGCTCAAGGTCAAATACTCCTCTTGCTTTGCAACCACTGCATTGTGGAACTGGAAGACCCATTTAAAAAATTGTCAAACTTTGCCATCTGACATATCTGACAGTGTTTGAATCTACAAATAAAAACCATAGAACACAAAAGTTCAGACAGGTATGCTGTCACTTGTAAAATATGTAAGATTATTAAGATAAATATTGGCACATCAATTATTCTCGGCCGATGGAGATTCTGCAACACAGTAGTCTAAGGGGGGGGGGGGAACTGGAATGGTCTCTCAAAGATTTTTACTTTTTGAAAGTACCTTAATGATCATTTTGAACTGTAATTATTTTAGGGCTTCATTTTTAGACCCTTTCAAAGACACTAGTAGCATGGGGAATCATGTAGCTCTCATTTTTTTTAGGTGGAAATATTGTTATACAATGCCATTTACCAGGTTCTAATCCACACTTTGCTATACTGGGCTGGACTATCTGTAATAAACATTACAAATGCTATCCCAGGGCCCAGTCTTCAGTCAATGCTGGTTTATTTCACCTGACATCTACTTCCTCAAGTGTACAGTTAGTGTGTTATTCTAACTGGACAAACAGCCATACATGTACATACTGTACACACACACACACACACACACACACACACACACACACTTGTAATTGGTGTAAATCGGGGAAGTCACCAGAAATGTGATACTCTGCAATGTAACCGGAGAGATATCGCTTTCTTGTTTTTTCAAGATTTTGCTAAATATACTGTTCATTTTAAAATGTACATCCTGTCTAGTACATGTAGTTGATACCGACTTTCACAGAACATTTTACATGTACATACTGTACATTATGTATGTCAACTTGCATCCCCTTTGTCTCCCCCCCCCCCCGCTCCCCGCATCACAATGACAAATACACAAACAGCCCGCCATCCATGAACTAACAATCAACCCCAATGATTGATATTTTGATAATTAATTCTGCCCCAATCTTGTTATCACATACTGCACAACTGAATCAAAATCAAACTGCATTTTAATAAGATGTCCACACGTATCATACACAGAAGGCCTACAGTGTACAGGTATGTTCTATTGCAAAGCTGCACATACTCAT
The DNA here is from genome assembly GCA_001188425.1 of Eucidaris tribuloides. NCBI lineage: Eukaryota > Metazoa > Echinodermata > Echinoidea > Cidaroida > Cidaridae > Eucidaris > Eucidaris tribuloides. Next base: position 70,001 of record JZLH01S0606002.1, on the reverse strand, counting down.
AGAGAGAAACATGTACATGTATTATTCAATGTACCGGTATGTGACAAGTGCAGGTCCGTGTAAATACATCTTTCTACAGGTTGATCGATTTGGACTAACTTAATTGAATTTTTAAGGTCAGCATTTTGCTCACCGAATATGTTGACATTTGCTTTGAAATGTGAGCTTTGCAAGCGAAATGTACCACTTGACACACATCCCAGTCAGCGAAAAATGCTTGCCTTGTACATTTCAGATGTTCTTGGGCATTTCCATGAATTATTGGACAAATCACAAGTTATATGAATTGCTCTATCTCAAATCATTTTACATTTTAATGGTTTGAATGGGTATGAATCATGAAGAAACAATAAGGGACATCATTTCTTCTCTAAATTTTACGTCTTCAACAGCACCCTCAAGGCGAATCAGAACCATACACGAAATACCACATGTGGGACTAGTGTGACTAAATCTCAGTTTTATGAAAAATTATCATTTATTCTGCAGTTTTTTTCCATGCCAATAGCCTCTTTTCATTGTTTTGAAAGTAATAAAGCCCTACAAGACATGAATCAACGCAAATTTGTGAGGATGGACAAAATGTAACGTACATGTAACTAACCTGTACCGTAACTAACCATGTTTTTGATGTTGTAGTTAACTAGAGCAATTCGGCTGCGCGCAGCCGAAGGGGTATGCCTCCGCACCCCCGTCCAATTCCAAACTTTGAATGTACGGGGCATCGTAACCTTTGACCGTTCAACTCTGAAATCTCATCTATGCCCCATAATACATACTTTACCCAAATTACATCAATATTTGATAAGCCGTTCTCAAGTTATCGTGGTAAAGATATCAAGAATGGGTCCTCGTGACCTTTGACCTTTGGCCTTAAACCCCAAACATGATGCAGTTCATTGGTACATTATAAATACTTACTTCAGCCCAAGTTACATCAATATCCGATAAGCATCCTCATTTATTTGTGGTAAACTTAAAAAAAAAAAAAAAAAAAAAAAAAAAAAAAAAAAAAAATTAAAATCTAAGTATGGAGCTTGTGACCTTGAGCCTTTGACTCATTTTAACCTGAATATGATTTGTTATTGGGACCGTTATAATACATACTCACAGCCAAGTAACATCAAATCGGACGCCAGCCATTACTTAAGTATCATGGTAATGAGTCCCAAATCAGACATCTATCACTCCTCGTGCCTTTGACCTTTGCAACTAAAAATTCTATTCAGTTCATTGGTGCAAACATATAATACATACTTTCACGACCAAGTTAATTCAAATCCCGAACATGCTTTTTCTCTTAAGTTTCGTTGGTAACGAGCGAAAATCAACATGTTTGAGCATGATTGTGACCTCTTCTGACCTTTGACGCTTTCAACGCCAAAATCTAATCAGTTCATTGTTGCATCATAATACATACATGTACTTCACACAAATTACATCAAAATCCAACAGGCCATTCACAAATTATCGCGGTAACGATCCCAAGTCAGACATATTTTAGGCCAGGTGACCTTTGACCTTTGAACCCCATAATCTAACCAGTTCATTGTTGCTTCATAATACATACTTCACCCAAGTTACATCAAAATCCGACCAGCCGTTCACAAGTTATCGCAGTAACGAGCCCAAATCAGACATATTTTAGGCCCGGTGACGTTTGACCTTTGACCTCCAAAATCTTATCAGTTCATTGTTGCGTCATAATAGGGGAGAGCGGGGCTAGTCGGCGCGTGGGGTATGTTGGAACATTGTAATTTTCTCTTACAGCTTAAATATTTTTTCTTCAATAATACACTCGGTTGGTAGGCAATGGCAACACCTCTCCACCAAAAACTTTGAGCCAATTAGATTTGATATGGTTTGTGCTAGATGGATAAATTAGATTTTTCGCCTTCTGAGTAATTTTTCTGATTCTCGAAAAATTTTGATTATTTTTACTAATGGCTAACGATAAGAATTCAAGTATTGCTATTTATAATTAGGCTGTATTTATCTATAAAATAAGGCTAGTGATAATTGGTCTTGTTTGCTTAGTTTGACCACAGGGTCTTCAAAGTCCCAAAAATGCCCTCGGGGTTAGTTGGCACTTTGAGTCGGGGGTTAGTTGGCACACAATTTGGCAGGTATGCCAACTAACCCCCAATACACAATCATGTGTTATGTGTGCCAACTAACCCCCAATACAGAATTATGAGTTGCGTGTATAATGTGTGCATTCACACAAATTGCATTCACAAAGCCATTACTTCCAGGTTTTTTTTTTCCAAATAGATGATACCCAATTTTGAAAATGTACTAAGGATCCAAATCCAAGACCAGACCATACAAGACCAGGGCCATGCAAGTACAAAATCAAGACCAGACATATTGGGAAGATAAGAATTATGCAAACTTACCCTATGTTAATTTGTTCAACTTTGAAAATCACATAAAAGTGCTAATTCTCTATAAATTCTTAATGTTTGTGAAAATGTATCAGACTGTAAAAATATGTATTTTATTTTAAAAAAATCTGTGTGAGTCAGTTTGTGTGCAGGCTGTATGTATGTTTGCCTACGCATGCATGTATGTACATGTATGTATACTGTATGTTTGTGTGTGTGTGTGTGTGTGTTTCTGTGTGTGTGTGTGTGTATGTGTGTCTGTGTCTGTATGTGTGTGTGAGTGTGACTGTCTATACAGTATGTAGTAAGTGTTTAGTGTGTAAGTATGTGAATAATTTAATGGGTATTCATCTGTTTCACTGTGATTGAATATTATGTGATCTTTGTAGGGTAACATGTACGGTACCATACATAAAGCTGTCGTGCCAACTTACCCCGCCCCATGTGCCAACTAACCCCGGGGGTGGGGTTAGTTGGCACACTTGACATGACGTCATTTACAGTAAAATATATAAGAAACTAAAAAGGTTTGAACTGAAATTGTACCCCTCATTTATAGCCCAGATAACACCCTTCATACTAGTATAGCTATAATTTAATTAATCAATTTATTAAACACTTGAGAGGCAAAATCCCAAAAATCGTGCCAACTAGCCCCGCTCTCCCCCTCTCCACATACTTGGTCTGCGTACATCAAAAATCGATCGGGAGTTCTTAAGATTATCGTGGTCATGAGAACGTACGAAATGACAACGGACGCACGGACACACGGACGCACGGACGGACAACCCGAAAACATGGCCTCCCGAAACGTTGTTGCGGAGCATAAAAAATCTGTGTGCCAAGTGAAAAGCCGCCCCTCTATGGCAATTAAAGTACTGTTGCCGACAAGATGGTTATCGTCAACATCAAGGGCAAGTATAGGCCTATATACAACATGCACCGTATGGATCAAAGGATAGAGGAAGTTTATGCGATGCACGTCTAACCATTTGTTAATCGATAATTTTGAATCTCAGAAAAATATGGCTGGAAGGCATTCAGGCAATTTAAGTAGTGGTAATTGCCAACATGCTTACAGAATCGTGTGCGAATGGCTAAGTACATACATGTCAAGTGTGCCTGCCTGATAAGTACATGTAAACTCAGCAATTATTAAATAAATCATATTCATAATCTTACCAGAAGAAAAAATCTCATCACTTTCCAATCCAATCCAAAATTGCAGGCGTTAGCATAGGTTATATTTTTTTTTTTGGAAGTTCTCACTAAGAAAAACTTTTGTAGACATGTAAGCCTGAGATAAGATAGAGATTTACACGTATACATGTACAGGTATTAAACAAAAAAAAGATGTCAACACAGGGACAATTTATCATAGAAATTGCAGTTACTCTTTCACACATTTTTCAATCTGTATCATGATAACATTTCATATTTTACTGCCAAAGACATCATTTTAAAGAAATATGGTTGCTTGTCATACCGGACATCTCTGTCTCCCACACAACACTACACATTTGCCTCTTGAGCGTAGAGGCATATCCTTCCCATAATTACTGTGTAAACATTACCATATTCTTTAATAATTTTAAAGGTGTCGGTCTGGAACCAGTGTTGGGTAGGACCTACATGTATTTTTAAACTGTCATTTTTCCAGATGGAGTCACCCACAAAGTAGCATTAATGATGCAATGTACACTTAAAAAACAGGTATACTGAACTGCTACATAACAGCTAACTTGCTATTAAATCCGAAGTTACATTTCGGTATAGTTGACCCTGGTAAAATTGTTGTGAGAATTAAATGAGAAATTCATGAAACTTCTAAAGACAGAAGAACTGGAAAGGAGATGAAACATTTATTTTCAGTAATTGTTTATTTTGAAAGACACAGTTGAAGAGCAATATTATGCAGGTGATTGGTATGCCTCCAATGTCACCCATTCTCTCCGTTTCTATGTGTACACTGACAATCAATTGGTTTCATAACCTTGTGATTCTTCCAGTGGATAATTACTTTTGACTTGAAGTCCAGAACTCCAATTAAAGAACAAAAGCTTGCAGGGTTTTGATTAGTTTACAGCATGGAGGTAGGAAGCAGTGAGACCTCCTGTCTAAGGTTTTAGATTGTTGAACCTTTTTAACCTAATCCAAGGCAGGAAAAAGGATAGACTTAGCCTTCTCGCTATGCTCTGATTTGCGATTGGGATTACGGGTAAATTAAACCAGCAGTCTTATGATGTTCTGTAGACTAGGTTTTGCCTCACGTAAGCATGTCCCATTTACTGCATACGGTGAATATTTATTGCAATGATTTCTATTTTCGCGGGAATTTTCGCGACTTAATGCACCAAAAATTTTCACTTACCATATAATTTCTGCCCAGAAAGTGAATGCAAATCCACTAAAATCGCAAATATAAACTCTCACGAAGCCCCCATCTTGGAAGCAAAATCGCAAAATATGTGAACACAAAATATATGGAATATGGGGTAACATTAGAATTACAGCAATTACTTCATACACTTGAATATATTGTGTCGGCTTATTTTTTCGCAAATTTATGCGACGCAACAAACACAAACAAATTTTCGGTTCCTGCATAGTTACCCATAAAAAGGTAACGCAAATTGCCAGAAAAGCTTGAATATACTCTTGTGAATTAGCCATTGTGAAGCAAATTGAAAGAGAGATATGGCAGTATGGTTACAGAAACTTGAATGGAATGATCTAATAATCAGGACCTTACGCTTATGACATTTAACAAGTTAATTAAATTTCCTATATAATTCAGCACAATGACATCAATGACAGTACAGATGAAATGGTGCCTTCACAGTAGCAAGAACACACAATTGATGTAATTAAATTTTTCTGCCTTCCACAACTAAACACAGAAATGAAGCAATTTATAACAACAACAACAACAAACAATAATAATAATTGATAATAATAATGTAAATTACACGGTTTACGTTTGTTCACTTTTGGTTTAAGATAATTTGGACATGCTTGTCCTCATCTGATGATCAAATTTTACTTACACAATCAAGCAATTCACAGTGCTATTTAAATCAACCCCTGACCTTCGACACATTTCATCCAGAAATCAATTTACATTTCAAGTACACATAACACCCCATGATGAATGCAAGGGCCAAGTATGATAAATCCAGCCCCGTATTCTCATGAAAATTTTCAACTAAGCTCGGGTTTAACCGAGCGTGGGTTTTATGTTACTTCAAATTGCATTTCTCATAAGGTGGGTTAGTTAGACCCGGCTGTTAAACCTGCCGTTAACCCGCCGCAAAGTTTAACTACCATGTAACGCTAGGGATCGATGTGCTACGCTCAAATACCGAAGATGTTTTAGTGGCACTACAAACGCGCCTCGGCTCCATAAGAAACACAGTACATAGGCGTATCATTAAATGCGCTGGCCGTTGGGTTAGCGCGCTCTAGATCAATTGAGCGCGGACATGACAGCAAACAACATGTCGTTCATTCATGGTTTCATGGTTTCCGGTTTCACGGTTTGGTTGTTGAAAAGCTCCAGCAGGAACATTCACTCACGTGGATGGAATAACTGAGAGGTCAGCTAGAGAGGACAGGCCCGCAGGTGGCATATTTCCGGACAGGTGAGGAAATACCGGGAAATACGGCTATTTACCGCTTTTACGGGAAATACTGCGGAAAATATGAAATACGCTACCATACTTTGGGATCAATTACCGGATGATAGCTACTGAACCAAGATGTTACTAGTATGTATCTTTCGCTGTGTTGGGACAGTTTGTTATTTGGAGTTTGTTCAAGCTAATTATTTTGATTATCTGTTGTTTTTATGAAACCAGAATTTAGATTAATTGCTAGCCTATCCTCCTCTCTGGCTCAACTGTCAATGAGCCTGCAGTAGCAGCCCATTCCTTATCACGATGCCTCAAGTCCTACCTTTGTCCTGGACGAGACCAGAGGCTAGAACAGACTAGTCTATCATTCAGTTGGATACTAATTGCATTTGATTAATGACAAAGTTCACTTTCAAGCATTTCAAATTCAGAAAAACTTTACTTGGGTTTGGATTAATGGACACTGGTTATTAGCAAGGGCTTTTAAAGAATAGCAAGTGTGAACGAGGTGTACAATATGGACAATTGGACAAGGACTGCGATTGCGGTCTTATCGGACTTGTCTATCAGACCCTTTTAGGCCTATTCTGGAGGTATGCCCTTGGTATCACGGCAGAACCCATACAACTGTGATGGTGGCTCTAATCAAGATTTTATATTGGAACATTTATGTTCTAAAGCCTTTTCAAGAATGGCTAACTTTAACATTCAATACAGAATTTGACGGCTCTGCATGAGATTAAATCCAAATGCCAGGTAGCCCTGGCACCCGATCCAAATCTAGGGGTTTTAATTGCCCCCCAATCATCTGGGTGCTGCTTCTGTGCCCCCCCCCCCCTATCTAAGATCTGCGGCATGAATCAGTGTGGGGCTGGTAATGTTGAAATGCAATAGGCCTTACATGGAAAAAATAAAATATAGTTTGCGAATGTCATGGGTGTCATCCCTTTTGGATTTTTTATATTGGGGGGGGCGGCACAGTGAGAAAAATCTTTACATTTTTCACTGGTATCAATTTCAATGTTTGGAAGATATTACATGAGCCCTGATGTGTTGATGAATTTTCAAGTTTGTTTCAATATTAAGGGGGCGGGGGAGGGGCAAAACAATACATGTACATGTTACGGTTCCCCCCCCCCCCCCCAATGTTTTCATTTGGTAGTTTGACTGCCGCGGTTTAGACTGCCAGCTGCCCTTGTGATGTTGAAATGCATCTTTTAACTTCTGAGGCTTGGCGACCTCTAATATTATTTCTAGTTTTCCGTGAAAATTTTTTACAGGGTAAGTCTTTTTAACATGGTGTACAGTGTGGTTGCTGTATTTTTTTTTTCAGCAAGGTACAGAAACATTTTCAGCTTGACCTTGTCAGTTATAGTGACGATATTTGTATATTGACAGTTCCCATTATTCTGTATAAACTATGCCAATACAAGTTAATATAAAAATTAGATGATTATATTTGGGACCAGTTAATTGATATTGCATGCCATGCAAAGCAGCTCTTTCGAAACAACTTCGAGTTTTTTATT
>JZLH01S0606002.1:13171-24513 GCA_001188425.1 Eucidaris tribuloides | reverse complement strand
AGACTCTGAATGTCTTTAGTTTTTTTTTATTAATTAATGAAAAATCTCGGGGGGGGGGAACCCCCGAGATTTTCGGCTATATTTTACATTATAGCATCCAAAGGTTTAATAAGGCGTTAAGGGTATATGAGTTATACCTCATCAGAAAGAGCACTCATATAATAACTCATATACCCTTAACGCCATATTATCCCTTTGGATGCTATAATGTAAAAGCAGAGTCTGATCTTTCAAATGAGGTATAACTCATATACCCTTAACGCCTTATTAAACCTTTGGATGCTATAATGTAAAATATAGCCGAAAATCTCGGGGGTTCCCCCCCCGAGTTTTTTCATTAATTAATTAAAAAAAAACTAAGGACATTTAGAATCTATTATTGCAGGGTTATGACTTAGAGGCATAAAACTTTCAAATAAAAACAAAATCCCAAAACTAAACTTGGGCTTAATGTAGTGTAAGTCGTTGTTGTTGTTGTTGTTTGTTTGTTTAGGGTCAGCATCGTATAAGTCTTTATTTGTATCTTCTTTAGTCTGATCCTCATTCTATGTAATAATTTTATTAGTATGATTTTACATTGTATATTTGATGTGTAATTTAATTCTTTTTTAATTTTGTACTTGAATGAATGAAATAAATAAACTATGAACTATGAACTATGTTTACGGTTTAACGTTTACAGGGTCCAACCTCGAAAGTTCATTGACCCATTGCTTTACTGCCCACTTTGTATGCTTTATATTACTGTGTTATTATCGTTTTTTTTTATAATTTTCCCAACATGTATACTTTGTACATGTATATTTTATTGAAATTTGAAAAATGGATTTGAATTTGAACTTGAACTTGAACTTGAACTATTCAGTTATCACCTTGACGTAAGGCTCTTTACGCATTCCAAAAGTGGTTTGGCATTGCTCTATCTTAGTTTGAGTGGAGGTCGTCCATTGTTGCCCTATGTTTCCATACGGCACGATAAAAATGATTGTTAGTAAGCGCTCGTTGAATCAATCGTTTGTTTCCAAGCATTTATGGGCAATTTAGAAAACCAGGAAATAATTATCAAGGATTTTGATTCTGTCTGTTTTATCTGATAGATCTGGTAGGGATTTCTAGGATTTCTTCAGCAGGGGGCACCGGGGGGTAGGGGGGTGTTACGGCACAAATTGTCGCCGGCGACAATCTGTGACGCGGCGACAATTTGTACCGTCAGGTTTTTCACAAATTGTCACAAATTGTCGCCGGAGACAATTTGTGGCGCGGCGATAATTTGTGCCGCAACCTGGGGGGGGGGGGGGGGCTCTTGAAATTATTTTGTAGGGGGCATCAAAATCCAGGTCTTTTTTTTCCGGTCACGCTAGCCGCCGAAAACTCGCTGGGGGGGTAGTGACAATTTTTTTTTTTCTCCAAATCCACCAGGTCCAAAAGTTTTCCACGTCACGCCAGTCGTACGAAACTGCTCGGAGTGGGGAGGGGTGGGGGAGCACCCGATTTTTTTCGCAAATCCCGGGGGGGGGTGCGAAAAATTTTATAAGCTCTCAAAATCACAAGTCCCAAATTTTGCCGGTCACGTCACCGGTCGAAAAGTGATATGCACACCCCTCCCCTTTTTTTTGCTTCCGCTTCATAATTTATGTTGGGGGGCATCTGCGGGGGGGGGACAAGAAATTTGTGGTACTACGCCCCTGCTTCACAGAATTTAAGAAATATATCAGTAGTGCTGATTTTCCTCCCCCCCACCCACCAGAATAAAAATAAATGCTTGGCTTCGTGGCCTGCTCCCATTAACCTTGTATTATAGATACGTACACGTATTTATTTCATTTAGATAATAAGCTAAGAAACAATTATCTTCACATATTAAAGGGCTGTGAAGGTCATACGACTTCTGTTACCTTATGTTTACACGAAAACGAGACAATGAAATGGTGATCATTATTGGTGCTTATTATACAGTCACGTAATTTACCAGGCCCCATTCTATTGTTTTCAAATACGTGTTATAATCCAGCCCTTGCCATGAAAACAGATTACCTATAAATAAAATCTATGGACAGCGCAAAACCCCAGGAGGCAATAGCTTAAGTTAGTATTGAGCATGTTGAGCGTTTGCAAGAAGTTTAATTATTCATCTCACAATCCACTTCTTTATTATAGTAGCGGCTGGTAACTGAACTTTTGGTAGTTTATTTTAAACGAAGTAATTTGCGAAATTTCTACCATTTCTTTATTGATACAAGTAGGTAACGTATGGCACTTAAATACCCAAGGTTGACGTCAATTACACTTCTTTTTCGTTTAAACAGATTTTATTGTTTAATTCTGTTTCGAGTGGTTTTTATTATAGGCCATCGTATTGTGGCAAACAACTGGAAATGTATAAATTCCCGGCATTTACTCCTATTTCGACATTCGGATCGTTCTCTCGATAAGAAGAATTATCCCGACAACAGTCAACTGTAATTTGAAACAACGGTAAGTGAACAAATTATTTTTTTTTTCGTGGATGCTTACGTTTTGTTTTACTGGAAAAAGGGAAAATACACAAGATAATTTGTTGTTCTAAAAAAATATAAGATAGTTCCCGAGGAAGCGTATTTTTCTAAAAGAGTGGAGGGATACGTTAAGTTTCACATTATTAATGTTTTGTGCGCATTGTCAAATTCTAGAAAACTATACTAATTTTCATATTTCAAAGATATGTCCTTCACGTTACCAAGCATATCCAAAATACTTGAAAACAGTGCTTATAAACCATGTGAACGGTTATATTCCTTTTTAAATGATAAACACTTAATTCCAAATCAGTTTGGATTTAGAAAAGGCCATTCAACTACGTGATAAGATTATTGACTGTCTTACTAAAACAAATCATATTTGTATGGATTTAAGTAAGGCTTTCGACAGTATTGACCACCAAATATTGTTACATACTGTACATTACACACTTTTGGCGTTAGGGGAAATGCATTACCTTGGTTTGAAGATTATTTACATAATAGACATCAATTTGTTTTATTTCATTCTCAAGAATCACGTAAATCAATAATTAAATGCTGCGTACCGCAAGATTCCATTTTAGGTCCCTTATTGTTTCTCCTTTAGTTACAGTGAAACCTGTCTATAGTGGCCACCCACGGGAAACAAAAATTGTGGCCTTTATAGACAGGTGGCTGCTATACACTGGTTCTTTAACACATGATTTGTTTCCAAGGGAATTATTTCAGTGGCCACTATAGACACTTTGGCAGCTATAGAGGGGTGGCCGCTAAAACAGGTTTGACTGTATATTTTATTTGCGGGTAATACGAATATCTTTTATTCTCATAAAACGTGTGAAACTCTCAGCCATTACCGCATTATATTGTCGAAAATTTCATCACGGTTTAAATGTGATAAATTATCATTAAATGTAGATAAAACCAATATGTTTTTTCAGAACAAATCCACATGATGTTAATTACAGCATAAAAATAGATGGCTTTACTCTCGTTCAAATACAATCTACTAAATTCTTTAAATCTAAATTGGAACGAACGTATATCCGGAACATTTACACATCGGTCTCCAGAAATATTGGGATACTATATGAACTCAAAATCTTCTCGTGGAAAAATCCTCATTTATACTGTACAAAGGTTTATAACCCCACATTGTGTACTGTAATGCAGTATCCATTTCAAAATTGTTCCTTGATAAATTCTTCATTGCTTCTTCATAAACGAGCTCTACTTGTAATATCCAACTCTAATTATTTAGCTAATTCTGAAACTTCGTTTTACCGTTTCCAGACACTAAAAGTTATTGATGTATAAGTCCCGGGTATAAGTACACTTTTGCTCAACTTCATTCGTTATTCCACAATTGTTGTTGATGGTTTTAACGGCGCATGTGAATCGATGTCCTATTATCACTGATCATTCACGCCGGTATTCACAATACCTTCTTACGCAGTTTAAATATCCACTCATATCCAACCCGCCTTTCAACCGATTATCATTTAGAAAACCTAAAACTTATAACACAGAAATCAGTCGGATATCATGGGCCGGACATCTGGAATCAATTGCCTCAAAACTTGAAACGATGCACATCTTTGTATTCCTTTAAAAAAAAATCTCTTTAAAAAACTCGTCTTATCTGAATATACATGTGGTCGTGACTAATTCCCGGGACTAATTATTTGTACTTACGTATATAGTCATCTTATAATCATTTTTGTGCATAAGCAAACACATTCATTATCACTAAAGGGCTCCTTTTCAAATTCCTTAAGTAGCCTCATATGAGCCCCAACAAACACAAACATACAGACACACATCATACATAAATTCATACATTCACCTTCTTTTTCTTCCCTGCTCTTTGTATCCTATCTATCTCTCATCTTTACTTTTTGAATTTATTATTATTATTTTTTTTTTGGGGGGGGGGGCACTATCACCACCAAGCTTCACGCTCAAGATGGTGGTCTCTGCATTTTCTCTGTCTTGTAAATAATTGGTATGTTGTACTTTGAAATAATCAATCAATCAATCAATCAATCAATCAATCAAATAGCCTAAGGGTATTTTTGGATATATTTTGTTATTGTTATGTTTATTTGAGAAATGTGAAACAAATCGATCAATCAATCAATCAATCAATCAAATAGCCTAAGGGTATGAGAGTGATATTTTGCTGTTCTGCAGGAGGGGTGCAAATAAGACTCTTTGCCTTCAAAATTGAGTGTTGCAATGTATTGACTTAACGCATTATCCATGGTAATAATTACTGCTATTTTGCTTTCATTTCGGTTTCATTTTTGTTGCTCCCACCCCCCACCCCGCTCCAGATGAGACTTCTTGTAGTCTTCCTTGTCTTCGGGCTGGTTGTTGCCTGCTTGGCCGAGTCTGGTGATGATGAAGGTAAGTTGATCTCCTTAAAGCCACAGGCTAACATTGACCTCAGTTTAAAAAAATGTGAACTACATAATGATAATTCACCATATTCGAAGTGTCTTTGATAAGGTCTAAAAATGAAGCCCTGAAAAATTGTATTTCAAAATAATGATTTAGTGCTTTAAAAAAGTGAAAATCTACAAGCACTCAAATTTACCGGATTCATGCCCATTTCCTCCCATATACTTACTGTGTGCAGATCTAGGCTATTTCACCGGAGTGGAAATTGTTTATTCATGCATATCTTGCCAGTGGCAGCGTAACTTTCTAAACCTTTGTATTCTAGGGTGTTTATTTGTCCATTTGAACACTACTATATCAAAGTTTGACAATTTTTAAATAAATGAAGCTCCACAATGTTAGCCTATTTTACATGTATAACATTGTGGAAGCACTATTTTAAAAATGGTCAAACTTTGACATCTCATAGTGTTGAAATGGACAAATAAACACTCTAGAACACACAAATTCAGACATACCGATTAATATCAGCATATGACTTAATCTCTGGTGGAGAAAACGTCTACGACACAGCAATCTATGGGAAAAAAAACTGGAAGGGTCGCTCATTGAATTTTACTTTTATAGGGCTTCATTTTTGGATCTTATCTCTCACATCTGTAGTACAGTTACCTTTTATTTAAGGAATATTTCTAGGATCAGAAGGTTTATTGACCAGTCTGCCTGTCACAATGCTGTTCGTTCTTTAGTTCTGTCTCGTATTGATTATTGCAATGGGCTTCTTTCTTCAATTCCCTCTAATCAGTTGACTCGTGTTCAACGATTACAAAATTGGGCGGCACGATTAATTCTGCAAGTTTCTCGTGATCACCCTTCTCAACCACTCTTGAACTCACTACACTGGCTTCCCTTGAAACAGAGAATAATTTTCAAACTACTCTTGTTTGTCTACAGAACACTCAATAACCAGGCTTCAGAGTACTTACGCAACTGTCTGAACTTATATACACCCACCAGATCACTTAGGTCAGCTAGTGACCCTCTCCGTCTCACATATTCAGTTACTCGCACATTAGCCGGTGATAGAACATTTACTGTGTCAGCTTCAAAATACTGGAATGATTTGCCACTTACAATAAGACAGTCTTCATCAATACCTATTTTCAAAAAGGCATTAAAAACCCATCTTTTTAGCAGTTTGTAGTTTTAAGAGTACGTAGTTGTATACAATTGTAAGCGCTTTGGGCCTAATGGGAAAAGCGCAGTATAAGTGATAATAATAGTAATAATAATAATAATCTTATCAGAGACACATACAGCGTGAAGGATTATGCACATGTAGCTCAGGAATTGTTTAAATTTGAATCACTATTAAATTTTGCCTTCCAACCACTAACTGAAAACACCGAAATGCTAAATCAAACACGTACAGATGGATGTCATACGCCCATTGTGGTTTAACTAATAGCGGTGCCACTTTTGGTGTCAAAAGGTAATTCTCTTGGTATCGCAAATAATCTTCTTGATGTTGATATAATTGACCACTTCTCAGCAGAACACCGGAGTGTTAAATTAACACCACCATGGGGCTGCCCATTTATTATTCCGCCGAAATTGCTCCCCCTTCCAACATCTGACTCGGGGGTAAGCGCTGAAATCGCGTCCCTTTTAATTTCTAACGCCGCCGGACATCGCGCCGGTGGCTTCCTTTGGTTGCATGTTTATCAAATTCAAATTTCATAACGGTTTCCCCCCCCTCTAGTTTACTTTGCCCGCCATCAAAAGTGGCGCTCGGGGCGCCTCCCCGTCCCCTCTATGCCCCGCCCCCCCCCCCCACGTCACTGCTCAAACTGTCGCATGCAGTACGAAGAGTATTATTCTACTAAAAGGGTTAATTATTTTCATTCTCCTTTTTTCAATTACTGTAGGCAAGGCAGTTGCCGCGTTGGAGCAAGGAGACGAGGGTGGTAAGTTCCGTTGTTTTTTTAAATAATTAATCTTCGTGGTTGTTACGAAGTGTCAGATTTCTTTTTCTTAAATTTTAAAATGCCAAATTGTACTAATATACACTCATATTTTAGAGACATTTTATAAGTTGTCATTTTTCCGTGAATGGTACATTTGGGATTAATATTTGTTCACCCCAGGTGAAACAATTATAATGTAAGTATTTTAGGAATGCTAAGCATTCTGTAGCGTCCGACTCGACGCTAAAACCTACATTTATAAATGACGGTATTCTGAGTTGCTGTTGAGTCACGTGGTGGTTATGCGCGTTATTAGACGTTATTGTAACAGACAATTCTGATGTTGATTTAATGATTTAATGACATTAGATCAAAATTTATCATTTTTTTGTGTTTGTTTTTTAAATTACTTTAATACCTTTTTCATGATTTTTGTGGATTTAAAAAAAACCATATATAATTGTTACTGCGCTCAAAAGTATTTTAGTTTTCACTTTAGTCATCTCATGAAATCCAAAAATTGCTTCACATACTGCGTTTTTGTCAAATAAACACTTGTCTTGAAAATTTTGGACGATATAGAAGAAAGAACTTCAGTATCAACAAAATATTCCATAATTATGAGCAAGAGTGTATTTGGTCGGAAGCCGCAAATATATCCCAGAGACATTATCATTTTTGTTATTTTTGTTATTGTTGTTGGTGGTGGTGTTATTGTTCATGGCCGAAGGCAAGGGGCAGGGTGAAGTTGACCCCCCCCCAAAAAAAAAAATAAATAAATAAATAAATAAATAAAAATAAAAGAAAAATAAAATAAACAAAAATAAAATAAAAATGAAAAAGCATAAATAAAAATAAAAAAACAAACAAAAATAAATAAATAATTTAAAATCCCAGTTTTTCGGATTTTAGATTTAAAATAGTGTGATCAGTAAAGTGAGGGTCTTGTGGAAAAAAATCTACCTCCAGCCTTGTTGTTGTTGTTGTTGTTGCCAACCCAATACAACATGCCTCATACGAGGTCTATCTTTAAGATAAACTTTACCTTCTTAGCATTTTTAATTTTAGACCAACAAGAAATACTGTTTTAATAGAGTTTGTATTTTTTTGCGGGTTTTTTGGCTCTACTTCAGTGTTTTTCCTACCTATTCCAATCTTGCTATATCTTAGTTCACACATCGCCGTCTTGGCCGTTTACCCATGACAAGACCACCGGTCTATCGAAGTATTGCGCTGAATTTGTTTTTGCTACCCAAACATCACGACTCTGAATGAATGAAAAGTAATGACATCGTAAGATTCACATTGTTCATAGTAAAAAAACAACAACAACCGTGATTAAAGGTCAAACATCGATTTACAAAAAATCGTTTGATTTGGTTTTAAAAATCTAGACAATGAGGTAGCGACCATGGGAGAGGGAGACGAGGAAGTTGACGAGGACGAGGAAGATGATGAAGACGACGACGGTAAGTCACTGTAAAAATCGTTTAAAACCGTTTAATTCAATTTGCCGAGATCGACTACACATCGTTTGAGCAGATCAAGAAAGAATTATGTATAAAATCAGTCTATTAGCATTTCAATGTTTACATAACTGTGCTCCAAAATATGTCTTGCCTACTTCGTTTACCGTCAAATTACGCTCAAATGCAAACACAATACAGCACTCCGTTTACCGCATGCTAATGTCACGAAAGCTGGTGAGCGCAGCTTTCATTATTGTGGACCAATACAGTCTGGAGTAAGTTGCCAAAGAACCTGCGCTCAATACATATATACAAAAGGGAGCTAAAAACATTTTTCTTTTCTTAGTTATATAAAATTGTATAAGTTTTAAAGCGCATTGATCAGTGTTGATCAGTTCTGAAACTGGAAATGCACTATATATATTATAAAAAATAATTGTATTGTATCGTATTGTATTGTATTGTATTGTATTGTATTGTATTGTATTGTATTGTATTGTATTGTATTGAATTGCATCGTATTGTATTGTATTGTATTGTATCATGTTTTTCTTGTCTTGTCAAACGGTGTAGAACAGAGATAAGTCTAAACACCTTTTATTGATGCTTTCTCTCTTTTGTAATGATTTTCGTGCCTAATATAGACAAGGAGGTAGCGACCATGGAGGAGGGAGAAGATGGAGCTGATGAGGAGGGCGGTAAGTCACTGTTTTGCAAATAAAAGGGTGTTAAATTTGACACCTAGGGTTTTAACTCACATGGGAAAAACGGTTAGTCACTGTCTTGCAGATAATAAGGTATTAAATTTGACACCAAGGGTGTAAACCGACATGGGAAAGATGGTAAACCACTGTCTTGCAAATAAAAGGGTGTTAAATTTGACACCAAGGGTGTTAACCGACATGGGAAAGACGGTAAATCACTGTCTTGCAAGTAAAAGGGTGTTAAATTTGACACCAAGGGTGTTAACCGACATGGGAAAGACGGTAAGTCATTGTCTTGCAAGTAAAAGGGTGTTAAATTGACATCTAGGGTGTTAACCGACATGGGAAAGACGGTAAGTCACTGTCTTGCAAATAAAAGGGTGTCAAATTTGACATCTAGGGTAGGGTTTTAACTCAATTACAGTGTGTCCCAGAAAAAAAAACTGTCCTTCTAATAAACCACAGAATAATTACTAAACTCAAGTTTTATACTCAATAAACCTTACATTTCTAGAAGCCCACTTAATTTTGTAATTCCTGTAAAACTTTCAAAGGTCTCGCTTCATTGGTTTTAAATACACATGCTCTTATGTAACAGCAGTGCTTTCCAGCTTATTCCAAGTTTGATAAAAAGAAAGGCACATCTCAGACATATTATACGTTATTCGCATGCTTCACTTGAATTATCTCAACGACTGGTCATTCATTATTTTAAATGAAAACTAATCAAAGTTCTGTTCCACTGGTCGTGTTTGCTTTAACAGAGTATGTTCCACTTATGGTTTGTCCTTCCATGTCCAGCTTGTAAACTTTTATTGTTCTCTTGCACGTCCTTCCACCTGATTTCCATTCAGGTTGATGCATTGATGTAGCATTGTAAACTTGGAATGAGCTGAAAAGCACTGTTGTTACATAATAGACTGTGTATTCAAACCAATGAAGCGAGACCAACAAATTTTCACAAAATTTAGAAAATAAAATGGGCTTTCAAAACCTGAACACTAAATATAATTTAATACTTGAGTTTGGATTTAATTTAGCAGTTTATCAAAGGGAAATTTCTTTTTTTTGGGGGGGGGGACACGATGTATGGAGCAAATCAATTCCAGGGGACCTCAGTACGCCAATGGTGGAAAATCTTCAGGGCGATAGTTTTCAAGAAATATAAAAGAACCTCCTCGGTATTTGGAAACCATAGCCGGCGGCCGCCCCCTTCTGCTCCCACCCCCGTCCTTTGTAACCCCACCCTCGGGAAGGTAGACTAGAACGAGTAAAGTCGATCGTCCCCAATATGATAAGAGATGCAGGTTTAGAGGGTTCTTAATTTTGCAATTTCATCAATATTATGGGCTAAATAAAGGGTGAAATGTTCATGGATAGTCATAATTGTTAGTCTTCAGTAACAACGGTCTTTGTACTTATTGCTTCATAATATACAGAAGACAATGTCGGAGAAGATTTCTTCCGTCGTCGTCACCCCTTCCGTCGTCGTCACCCATTCCGTCGTCGTCATCCATTCCGTCGTCGTGGATGCGGTCGACGTCGTCATCCCTTCTTCCGTCGTCGATTCCACCGTCGCCATGGATAAACGTAAGTGTAAAACCTAAATCTTTTATACAGCGTGTCCCAGAAAAAAATGTCTCCCTCGTAGACCACAGAATAAATACCAAAATCATGTTTTATACTGGATTAATTTTGCACATTTAGAAAGCCCATTTAATATTGTAGTTTCTGTGAAAATTTCACTTCATTGGTTTTGAATACACAGGCTCTTATGTAACAGCAGTGCTTTCCAGCCCATTCCAAGTTTGATAAAAAGAGATGCACACATATGTCGTGTCACCTATTCCATGCTTCACTTTTATATCGATAACTGTGTTATTGTCGTTAGGCCTATAGGTAACTAAAGTCAAGTTCATTCACTTTTTAAAATAAAAACAAATCAAAATGCTAGTCATGTTTGCTTTCACAGGGTGTGTTCCATTTATAGTTTGCCCTTCAATATCCAGCTTGTAAACCTTTATTGTTCTCCTGCACCTTCTTCCACATGATTTCCATTCAGGTTGATGCATTGATGTAGCACTGCAAACTTGGAATGGGCTGTAAAGCACTGCTGTTACATAATGGACTGTGTATTCAAAACCAATGAAGTTAGACCAATGAAATTTTCACAGAAGTTAGAAAATAAAATGGGCTTTCCAAATCCACTAAATTCAGAATTATACTCGATTTTTTGAATAAATTTAGCAGTCTATCAGAGGGACATTTTATTTTATTTTTTATTTTTATTTTTTATTATTT